>JAMCCL010000249.1:0-49645 GCA_024516035.1 Bactericera cockerelli
TAAACACCACATGAACCTAAAAAAATGCGGAAATTGATAAGAAGTTCAAAAACAAGGGGACTACGTTAATAACCTTAAGGAATAAATGAAAATGCTTTACGAAGTATTCAAAATAGAATTTCGACAAGAAAAAAAAATATTAAAAAGGTTAATAGAAGTGGGAACCTTTACCGCCCAATTTTTCCCAATTCGTGTCTCTGTCAGGAATCGACAGAAACAAAATAAAACGGGAAATAATAAAAAAGAAACAGTGCTGAAGACCGAGAAAAAAAAAAAACTGCTGAAATACGCCGACAATCACAACACGGTGAAAAAAATTCACCTCTTAACATTAACGACCCAAAGCCCAAAAGTAACTTCCCGCTTTTTTTCAATTCTGCTGGGCCATCTTTTTCCCAAAAACCAACAGTACCCTTTAAAACCATCAACAAAAACCGGATTCTCCCCATAAACTTAGGCGAGGCTAAATTAAAGCCCCACATACCCCCTTCCCCTTTATTACTCTTGGACCCCTTTACAAGAGGTAGTGTCTAAAAACCAATACAATCATTTGCAAGTATCCGAAAGAAAAAAGTCATCTTCGAAAGGTTGTAAACCAAAAAAATTTTTAATTCTTACTTCAGATCATTGCTGTCAATAAACTTCCGCTTGGTTATGAGTCCATCCCGACCCGATTAAAAGGGCCTTTTCCCCAGATTTAGGCCCTTAGTAAAAAAAACAACAGGAACCCCTTGACTCCCGGATGAACACCGTTCAAAAAAAATTTTAAAAGATCTAAAAATAATGACAAAAGGTCCAAAAAAAATCGAGTTCATTTTTTCATTAACACATGAAGCGATAGAAAGGGTTTTGTAACATGATAAAAATTTTTGAACATAGCGAGTCTGCAATTCAACATAAAATTTCTTTTGGGTTTAAACTTAACAGCCCAGCATTACCGAAAAGGATGTTTTCACCCTAAAGATGCGGTACTGTTGATTTTCCCATTATAATACAATTTTACCATTCTGAGGATTGGAAAACGCTCTAAAAATTTTGTAAGTTAAGAATCTCCACCCCAGCATTCTCCTTTAAAAGTTTTAAAAAAAGCAAATCGGAAATTAAGTTATTGCGACCTCAAACATCGCTCCAGATGATCTGAAACATATCAGAAGTAAAAAAATTTAACAAGGTTGACTGTACCGTTGAAAAAGAATAAGATTTTATTTTTTTATCTTTCCCAAAAAACTATGATAAAACTTTTGAGCTGTATCATCTCATACCTTTGCCCCCACTCAGAATTAACTATTTTGTTTCCCATACCTAATAATAATTTACCTTCTTAATCCAGAAAGTAGTTAAAACTTTGAATGGCCCTGTGTGTGTTGGGAAACCATTTTTATGCTCGCAAAAAAAGTAAATATCAATGTAAAAAATGCGAAAAAAAAGTGCTATAAAAGGGGAGCACAAAACAATGGGGTTTGTACAGTGGGTACCCGAAAATTACTAGAATTTATACCTGATTTTAAATAAATACTGGTGTTTCCCTTGCGAGGATATTTACGAGTAGAATTCAAGACCACGACGAAGTCAAGGAGGTGAAAGGAGTTTACCTCATCGACCAGCATTAAAACAGAATTTCTTTAGGGACCATGTACTTTCTTTTCAGGAAAAAGTTTCCCGGAAAAACCCATTATTTTCATCCTGAAAATAACATTATTAGCAACGTTCAAGTTCACTCATCATTAAGGTTAAAAAAATTTACAACTGAAACCATGGACCCAAATCAAATTAGAAAGCAAATAATGGAAAATGAAAAAAATGAAATTGGAATTTTGTAAATATTATTTTATTTGTTTTAATTTTAAATTTTTTGATTTTACGGGTGTACTAAAATTTTAAAAATGGGCCTTGAAGCATCCCTATGAACTCAGTAACATAGTTTGTTGGTTTAAGTCCAACTCCAAAAAAATTTTGAAGTCCAAACAGGGTCGATTTGTGTACCCAAAAATTCCCTTCCGGGTGCTGCCAAATTCTAGGAAAGGGGAGTTAGGTATTCGAATTTGCTATATTGTCATAAATTTAAAAGTGACCCCCCTATTTTCTCCTGTTTGTCCCCAGGACAGCGTTTCACCTCCCGTTCTGTTACCTGCATCGGGGCAAGCAGTTTTTCCCCCCTTTTGTTTTAAGCTCTTATAAAAAATTGTAATTTTCTAAGTTTCGAAAAAAAATCCTTTCGAGTCGCTTTTTTAAAAAGCCTTTTGTTTTAACCCTACTTTTTTTTATTTTAAAATTTTAGATTAAAATAGAGGGGGTTTGTTGTTGGCTGGAAAGTTCAGAACATTACCTGCTGATGAGGCAAAAAAAGCTCGAAAAAAAGCTGTCCAGGTATGTTTTTGATTCTCATGTAAATTAGTAAAAATTCTCACAAATTTTTTTTTTTACTGATTTCTGTTTATACTGATTTCTAACGAAACTATGTATTCCTCAGGAGCCCCCTGTGAGTCCCTGGCTCTACAGCCGGCGGTTCCTTGCGAGGAGGATCGGACAGGGACCGATTTGGGCGAGGGTACTCATCTCCCGCCTGGCCCCAGATTTTCCTGATGGCGCCTGTGTGGGGGGGGGGCAAAAATGAAGGTGAAAGACGGGAAATAAAAAGTCCCGCGGGTGCGGCCCAGGTGAGGGGAAAACCAAAGGGGGGCGTGGGTTCAGGAAAAAAAAAAAAAAAAAAAAAAAAAAATTTTGTCAACAAAAATAGGACATTGATTTTTTTTTGTTTTGTTAGAACTACATTGTTTTCAAACATTAAAAAATAATGAAACAACAATACTAATGTTCGTTTGATATTATGATATTTTTGTTCCAGACAACTTTGGGATTTATTTTAAATATAAAACAGCTCTTCAAAAAACGAAAGCCTTCGGCGATGTCCCTAATGAAAATATAGGGTAATTTTAAAATCTAATGTTTTGTAATTTCCAATGTCTTTTGCCTCCCAAAAAAGCTGTTTTTTTTTATTTTCCAGAGTGGTAAAAAAATTTTTTATTAAAAAAAGTGCTCCTGGATAACAAACTGTTTTTAACTTTTTATAAAATATAGAAAATGTCTCCAAGTCTGAGGTAGGGAGGGGCACTGTGCCCTTCAAGGCTGCATTCCTCTCGGGGATATACAGAGAAATACTCTGTTCGAAAAGGGGGTTGAACTTTCTGAAATCAAGGGCGCACCATCTCTCATGATGGCCGACCATACAGTCTTTGCCAACTCCTTTACGATTTTTCTTCCTTTATACAATCAACCTTTTTTACTTGCTCAGAAACCCGTTATAAGTCCGTGTGAGTTCTTTTAAAATTTTTTAAATTTTAAAATTTTTAAAGATCCATTTAATTAAATCACCTTCTGGTGCCCCTAAATGATAAGTAGTGTGCCATTTCTCGCTCACCAGGGGGAAGGCATTTTTACGGTATGAAATTATGAATCAGAAAAGTCTCCCAATTTAGCTTTTGTTTCTTTGGCTTTAGTAAAATTTTAAAACTTTTTTTTAAAAAATTTAAATTTAAAAGGGTTAAATTTGTAAAGCTTTTTAAAAGGGCAACCATTTCCCTTCTTTTTCTTAGTTTTTTTTTGTTGATTCAAAACGCTCTTTAATTTTTGCTATTTCCCTGTAAAAAATTTCAGTGTTCAGAAGCTGATTTTTTGGTTCAAATGAATGTTATCTTTTTTTTCGGGAATCACTTGGCTTTGCCCACTACTAAAAACCGATGACAAAAATTTCGCCGTGCTTGAGACCAGGCGAGGTTATTGTCAAAGCATTTTTTTTCCACCTAAACCCCCCAGAGTCTTATTCTTATTATTATGTGGTCTGCGGCCCACAAATTTTTTTTAAAATTTAGGAAAAAACCCAAAACATAAGTGGGTTACAACCATAGATACGGACCCAAAGTGCTGGGAATGTTTAACTTGCATGCTAGCACTGTTTATAAACCCGATACCTATTTTAAAAAAAAAAAATATTATTAAAAAAAAAAAAAAATAATTTTAAGAATCCTCGCCTTATCGTCGAGCTACTGAGGTCGGTTTTTTCGAGCGCCCTTCAAATTCAATCCTATAGGTAAGTATTTCTGGTCTATTATAGAAGTAATATAAAAAAATTTTCTATAAAAGTTTAAAATTTTTCTCCGATTGACCGTAGAGAGAAATGGCAAGATTCCATTTGCGGTACTTTGTTGCTTGGGCACATGTTGTCGTTAATTTTTTAAAAGCTTGTGATTGGGGTCATTGACTTAAAAACATTTTTTCCCCTTTGTTGCTTAATTTGAAATGGTCTTGAAGCTTAGCTTTGCTAAAAAATTGCCTGTGTGGGATTCTTCTTGGGGCCCGGGGGTTTTTTATAGACGTTTTTTGTATTCATCTGTAGCGTTAATCTCGGATTGCGTACTGTCTTGAAACCCCATGCTAAGCAATGCTTAGTTATCGTTTGTCTTTTTTTAAATTTTTTCCTTAATCTTTGAGTAGTAACATTAAATCTTTTTTTTGTTTAACTTGAAAATTTTTGGTGCCAAGGAACTTCCATTGAGTCAATCCGTGGCTTATTATTAACATTGTAACCTTTTGTGGAAAAAAAACCCCTTTTAAAATACTCTATGTAGTCTATGTTAAATTTTTGGTATAAATCTAATGTAAATTTCTGTTTTAATCTTCTTACGTTTTATTTGGACAGAATGCTAAAAGGAGAAACCTTAAAATCGTTTAAAAATTTTAGAAGGGACTCTTGTCGGAAAATATTTGGAAAAATTTAAAACACCTGTGATGAATTTAACCACTCAAGTGATTCATAACAGTCTAATTGACCCCTTTTCCTCCATCTCTTTTCCCCCCTCCTTGGTGTCTGTTTTCTCTCTTTGCTTTGGGCGTGATAACAACGTGCTAAGTGAAAGTGAATGCTGGCTCGTTGGGTTCCCTTTGCACAGTCTGTGTCTGGGGATTGGCTGTTTTTTAGCGGACTTTTCTGAGTGCGATTCTTAATTTTTAACTTTTGTTTTTTTTATTTTTTTTTTCCTGTTTTTTTTTTTCCAACAAAAATAATCAAGGATTTTTTTTCAGTCCCGTTCGTGTGACGGTTGTTTTTAAAAAATTGTAGAGGGTTCTACAAAAGTTGTTCAACCTTTAGTTTACCCATTTTACTCAAAACGAATCGAAATTTTTTGGGTGAAATGAACCTCTATTTTTTTTGACTCGTGACCCGCTTTCCTGGATTACTCTGAGTCATGTGGGGTTGAGTTTTGAAAACAAAGTTAGGGCCCCCCCGTGCCGTACCCCCCCCCAGGATGCACCCCGCGCAGGTTTCCCGGAGTTTTGCCTCCCCGCCCTGGCGGTTCCGCGGCACCCAACCCCACGTGGCGGTCCCACCACCACCGACCCCAACACCACGCCCCCAAATACGGGTTTAAGGAGAAGTTTAAAAGGGGTTCTGCGTTTTTAAAATGGTGTACGGCATCACGCCCACAACTATCTTCCACTCTGCGCCAACAAAAATTCCCGGGGGAGTACGACCGATCAAGGATCTGGATGGCAATTCGCAGGCAGCAGGAAGGGGAAACACCACACGGGGTTTTTCGAGCCGCGGCTCACGGACAAAAACGAATTGGGGGGCGGCTATCAATGGACCCGACGTTCGATGGCATGCGTTCTGTGCAACCGTCACTTGCACGCCCAAACGACAGTCGCCCCCCCCACCGTGAAGCGCTACGGGGGGAAGGACTGGGGCGCCAGAGAGATCTGGAAAGCCATCGCGCAGCTGGTTCAACGGGGCGCCGGGTAACTCGGAGTGGCACGCGCCTTCATCACGACGCCCTTCGTGCCGCTGCGTACTCCGCGTTACGGCAAACGTCACGGGGGAGCCCCCGGTGGGACAGCGCCCTAGAGAGGGGAAGGAGCGGCACGCCTGCGGGGATCAAGGGCTCAGGGGTTTGGAAGTTCGAGGCCGTTCGCGCCTACAACTATAACTATTCCCCGCGTTTCCCCTGGTCCACCCGGAGACCGTTACCACCCCCCGTGCCCCCCGGGCCCTGACGGGAAGACCGTGAAGCCGGGTCCGCACGCCCATCCCCCGGCTTCGAGTCAAGTCCGAGTCGTTTGACTTTCCAGTTCCAACATTTTTCCCCAGGGTGCCTCGCTCGAGCTGGAGAGGAGAGAACCCTGGGGGGAAAGGAGAGAAGCCACAGGAAGAGTGATTCTCTCGAGCGCTCGTCGCATTCTTGAAACCGTTGTGTTGAGGGAAATTCACTCGTATATGCCATTTCAACTTTTTAAAGAGAGAAAATTTTCGAAATGCGTTGAATGGGGGAAAACCCTTTTGGGTTAAAATCATTCAAATGTAAAAAATTACTTTTAAGGACCCCAGTTTTCTAAAGGCACCCTCCGATTCCTGAATGTCGAACCAAAGACTTATTTTTTATTTCAGGTTCTTAATAAGAACGTTTTCCCCTAAAAAAAATCTTTTTGTGGGTTTTAAAAATTAGATCCTCGAAGGGGTTTTTTGTTAGGTGTAAAAATTTAATAAATTATTTTCTTAAAAACCCTTTATCTCTTGTCTTTTTTTAAAACTTGGGTGGGGCGCTGTATTGCCGTCTTCTGATTTCAATTTTTATGAGCTCAGAGACGAAAAAAAAACTTTTTAAGTTTTTCCGTTAAAAACCTTGTCGAGTTTTCTTTGTTTTGTAGGTAGAACTTTGTTGTATTTTAGCAACAAAAATTAAATTTTTTTTTGTATTGTAGGAATTTGAGTTTTTATATTTTCCCAAAGGCGGTTTCATAAAACCTTTGTGTGGTAATCAAACCACTCAGCCTTGGGGCTGGTTTCAGTGGGGATTTGGGGGGGGTTGAGAGGGTTTTTTTACCATTTTAAAATGGAGTTTAAAAGTACCGGGTAAAAGACCAAGAAAAAGAGTTTTTCCCTGCCGTATGTGGGGGCCCCTAAAAGGAAAAAAAAAACCTTATTTGCCTTGTGGCCAATTATAAAAATCTTGAAACCGAAAAAAAAGCTCATTGCGCGATTTTTTCTAAAAAATTTTGGGCCCCTTTTGAATTTGGGGGGAATAGGTATGTTAGATTTCAAAAAACTCGGCCGAAGTGTTTAAGACGGGGGATAAAAAGAAGAGGGAAAACGCGGCAGAGTGGGATTTGTATTATCCTTTCAAACGCCATTTTGGGTTTTGGGGTGATCAATTTCCCCCTTTTTTTTTTTAACACTTTAAATTTCGATAAAACGATCTTTTCAAAAAAGTTATGACGTTTTTTTATTAATTTTTAAAAAAAAAAAAAAAAAAAAAAAAAAAAAAAAAAAAAAAAAAAAAAAAGGTTAAGGGTTTTATTTTTTTCCGTTACAAACACCCCAAATTAAATTACCTGAGCTTTAAAACATAATTTTAGGGCACAATTTTAATCTTTATTAGTTGTATGCCCTTTCGACAAAAGTTGGTTAGCCCCTTGCAGACTATAGGTCTATTGGGGAACAACCTTTGACTAAAATACCGTTATGTTGTTGGAGTAACCAAATCTTTTAAACATTTACCTTTAATTTGTTTTCGAAGCGTTTTATTTTTTATTTTTATTTAATATGTAATCAAAAAATATTTTTTTTAAAAATTGAGTTATAAAATTTTTTTAAATTTTTCAGTGGTTTCCGTTATCAGGAATCCAGAGGTCTCTGCTTCGAATACCGATCAGGGACATGAAAAAGTTATCATCCCAAAATTTGGGGCTTTGACACTTTTAAAACGTCTTGGCTTACTGCTGCATTATGGGGGGGTTTTTTGTCCAGTTTTCAAAGGGAAAAAGGCAATTTAATGTTATAAATTTTTTACAATTTGTCGGTGGAAAAAACTGGAAATTTTTTTATTTTACCCTTTCCCGCGGTTTTTCCATTTTGACAAGCAATTTCTCATGGGATTTTTCTTTTTTAGAAACTACTCTTTAAAATAGTCTTGTTTCAAATTTTTACTGCCCTAACATAAAAGTTAGGGGGTGGTTTGGTACCGTTTTTTTATGCTAGTTCCCAAATTTCAATAAGGAAAATACATGTAATGGGTGAATCAGAAACTCGACCTCAAGGGGATGGTGCGTGGAACCTGGGGGAAAAAGGACTGGGGTATTTAATTTAAACAATTTTTTAGGTCAAAATAAAACCCCTCTTTGTGAAATTTAAAATTCTTTTTTATTGAACTGGACTAAAATGCTTTAAGGGGATTTTTAAATTTTCCCGGGCCCTTTTAAATTCTCTTATTTCCCAAATTCGGCTGTAGTGCCTGGGGAAAGTGGTTCCCAAAAAATTTTTTGCCCCAAAATTGCCAAAAATCATTTTTAAAAAGGAAAATTCCACTGCCCCCCATTTGGATTTCCACTCGGAGGGTGCGATGTCTTTCAGTTGTTCCTCCAAGTCTTTGCGGTGTTTAATGCTCGTCCTCGCGGCTTGTCCCCTCCTACCATCCTGGTCCCTGCGCTCTTGGGACTCCGGACCACGTTTTATACGGGTTTCACGTTGACCTGGCTTGTGTTTCGGTTTCCAGGGGATCCGGAGTTGTGGGTGAACAGGTTGTTGATTTTGCCGGTGGTAGGCGTGCTTTTTTCCTTGACGAGTTCTTGTTGTCTCAAAGGGGGGGTGGTGTCGGTGGCAAAATGGGGGAAAAAGGTTAGAGTTTGATTATGTCGTTGTTATTTTTTTTTTTTTTTTAAATCTTAGGGGGGGTTTCATGGGTGAACGATGGTACCCGGCCGTGGAGGAATACTAAGCCTTCATTTACTCTGTCTTTACGGAGGTAAAAAGGGGGCGGGCCCCAGAACCAACCCAAATTTTGTTGTTTTCTCCCTGTTAAGTCCCCAGCCAGTGTGGTTTTCCTGGGTTTATTTCCCAGCAGACCAAGCAGTATAGTTATAATCCCTTTTTGGGGGCGGGTCTTTTGGGGGCCCGGGAACCGGGGACCTGGAGGTCGGTGGTGGTTCATTCGGTTGCAAATTTGGGTTCCGTTTGTTTTTTTTTTGATTTCAGGATTGTTGGGGATTACCTTTTTTTACCGTTTTTGGTTTTTCTTGCCCGTCAACGATGGGGGATCTTCTCTTTATGGTTTTTTTTTTTTTCTGAAGTTATTTTGGGTTGGTTCCAGAAATTTTTTATTCTAAATTAACCTGTTTTTCTCTTGTTTCTGGAATTACTTGGTTTTTTTTTTAACAGGGGGTTGAACCCGTGAATTTCATGACCCTATTTTTGGGTTGACTTAAATCATGTCAGATTTTTTTAGCCAAGATTTTGGGGAATTTTTTTTCCCTTTTTGTTGAAATTTTTTACAGAGGGGAATTTTTTGGATTTTGTTTACCTGTCGACTTTCGTTTTTTTATAAATAGATTTACTGGTATTTACAAAAGCTCTCAATTAAATTTTTTGTTTTTTTTTAACTTTTTACGGGGGTTTAGTGTTTTTAGTTAACTCCACCCAAATTTCTATAATTTTATAAAAAAATTTTATATTCATTTAAGTTTCAATTTTTTTTACTTTTGAGTTTTGTTCATAAATATTTTGCTAAGTTCAGGCCTTTTTCTTTTTTCTCACCTGATTTTGTTTTAATGGGCCTCCAATTTTTTGTACCTTTTTTTTGTTTTACAAAGGACAGATTTCTCCAGATTCTCGTGTGTTTTCAAACAAATTCCGGTGCTCTCTGGGTTGGGGTGCTACTCTTCTGAGTTCTCATTGTACGCCCCCGGGTTTTTTCTGTTTTGCGACTTCTGCATCATGAAATTTGGGGATTACTTCCCCATTTGCAAAAAAATTCCCGGAAAAAAATTAGTGACAAATTTTATGTACGGGCACTTTTCCCGAAGGAAATATTTTGACGGGAAAAAAATTTGTACAAAAGACCTTTTCTGAGAAGAAATTAGATGACAAAGAATGTACAGGGGCACTCTGGAAGAATTTTAAAAGACCAAATATTATGTAATTTACACTTCCTGAGGGAAAAAATTGGGCGAAAGATATGTACAAATTTTCACTTAGGGGAGAAATAGATGACAAAAGATTGGGTTTATGGCCCCTTCTGAGAAGAATTAGATGACAAAGTTTTTTGTTCAAAATGGGCAATTTAAAACTATTTGAAAAATTTTGATGCAAAGATATGTACGTTCAAAAGAATGGGATGGCAGTGTTTAGGGGGGTTCGGGGACTTATAAGAAAAAAATTGATGACCAAGATAAATTTTTTGACCTTTTTGGGATGGGGGGGGAAAAACCCGCTTTGGCTTGAGATCAAGCACACCGAAAATTTTTTTTTTTTTAAGGGGAGAATTCAAACTTTCCAAACCCAATATTTTTATTTTTTTAAATATGGGCTTTTATTTAGTTCTTTTTGTTCAAAGTATGGGCTTTTTCCGGGGAGTCTTTTTTCAGCCATTTTCATGCCATTGGCAAGATCCCCAATACCACATCAACCTCCCCAAAAATGAGGATTTTTTTACCTCTCCTTGGTGTGGGGACCCAAAGTTGGTGTAAGGGTTATAGGTTGCTAAGTGAAATTCCCGATCGGGGGGTCGGCTCTCTTCGTTGCCTTTTTGATTTTGAGCCCTTCAAGGGGACGGAATGGTGCGTTGGATTTTTTGGTAGATTTTTAAAATAGAATTCGGGGGAGAATAGAAATATAAAATTGAATAGGATAAAGGGTTAAGTTAAATTTGGTGTAGTTGGAGGGGCAAAAACATGGACAGCCCCTATTTTCGAAATTATTAACAAATAGGGCATTGAAAAAAACGTGTGCATTTTTTTTTTTTTAAAGGAAGTTTTTTTTAGTAATTTTTTTTCATAACGGGTAAGTTTAAATTTCTAAATAAAATTTCTGCCCCTTGAACAAGACCGGGTTTTAAAAATTTGGGTTGATTTTAAATTTTGTTTTTTATTTTGTTAAAAAATTTTTGGAATTTGAAAAATTTGGGACTGTAAAATTTTATTTTTCCAACCACCACTTTTAAAGTTTCTGTGAGGATATTTTTTCAAATTTTCCTCGTTATCTATCCAATCCATAGCCTTGATTCTTGTCTTTTGACCCCCATGCTTTTTGTGTTCAAAACACTACGTGGTATTGGATTTTGAAAGGGTTTTTTTATACACATAGATCCGTGCCATTGTAGGGAACGATTTTCCGTTCTAAGCACATTAGTTACAGTAGATAGGTTTTTTATTGGGTTTTAAAATCGGAGAGGTGTTTTAAAAAGTTATTTTTTTCTTGGGTTTGTTTTAAAAAAAAAAAAAAAAAAAAAAAAAAAAAAAAAAAAAAAAAAACTTTTCCGTAGGGCTCCTGATCCCCCGGCTTTCGTTTGGGAGTTAGTGTTGTTGGGCAAAAAAACCCTTTGGGAAGAATTGGGGGAGTTAGTTTCCCCAGGGGAAGTCTATAGGCACTGCCAGACCCAAAATGTTTGTGGAATAGAGGAGAATTTGGGCAGCTGATGCAATAGTGGAAAAGGGGGAGTGGTGTCGTGAGTAAAGTAATGCATTTGTGTGTGTCGGATAATACATTACCTGATGTGTTATTTTCGGTCCAATATCTGTTCGGGATGCACCTATGCCATCAAATTTGATAAACAATTTTTGGACCAACGTTTTTGTACTTTTTTGGGTTGTCACTATGCTTAAACTTCTTTTGGGAAAACAGAAATGGTAAATTTAGTTTGTGAGGGACAATTCTCCAAAAACTTACAATGGAAAAGAACAATTGACTGAATCTATCGCTACTAGTGGGTTAGCTTACGCTAAACAACAACAACTCGCATGTCCCCTCTAATAAAAAAAGTCCCCTGACTTTGTCAACGCGCATTTGGATTTCTGTGTTTACCTGTGTGAGTTGGTTTTCTTTTGTTGCACATTGGCTAGTAAGGGCGGGGATTAGAGAGGGGAATATTCTTGGTAGCCAATTTCCCATCAGTAACTAGTTTATTTAATTCTTCTTGTTCAAAATTTTTTAATTAAGCGCCGTGTAAATCACTAAAATTTTTTTCCTTTCCAAAAAAAAATAATTAGAATTTTGTTTTTTTTGACACAAAAAGGGATATTCCCCTTTTTTACGTTGTACACAGTATAAAACCCGGATGATTGTTATAATGATAAACTAGACAATACGTATTTTTTTTTCTTTCTTTTTTTTCCCCAATTCAAGCTAAAAAAAGTACTTCTGTAAAATAGCCAACCGGAGTGTTTAAATTTGGGCATTTTGGGGTCCATTTTTCACTTATAAGTTCCCAAATTTAATGTTAACACCCCGTATAAAAGGGGCCCTAGGTGCAAAAATTGACCATTTTTTAGTCTGAGAGAAAAAGTCTCAGGAATGGGTGAAATATTATGAAGCGGACAGTAATGTTCTGTGTATTTTGTATTATGAGGTTTTATGCTCTAGAGGTACGTGGAAAGTTTATGGCATGTTGATTTAACCAATTCTCTCTCTGTCACTGAGTTAGCACCTTCCGCGAGGTTAAGTTTGGTCGGGGACATTTCAAAGGGTTTGAACCCTCTGATGTCTATTCTTTTAAAAAACGTGCTGTGTAAGTTAATGTGGGTGCTGGAGGGTCGTTGGATAAGTTTCCCGCAAATGTAAATTAATCCCCCCTCTTGATATGTCCTGAGCCCCTTTTTAAAAAGGGGCGTTAAAAAACCAAAACACAAAAAATGTTTTAAAAAGCAAAAAACATTTAAAAAAAAAACAAGATTTTTTAAATTTATCATAAAAAATGATCAAATATTTATCCATATGAATTTTATTTTTATATGAAAAAACAAATTAAAAAAATTGGCCCTTAAAAACATCTAATCTTGTCCAAAGTCGCCCCCTGTTCATTTTAGTAACCAACTAATTAAGTTCTGTTGAGCCCCCTGCCCCTTTTTTAATTTGGGGAAACAGAGTATTTTTATGATAGGAGTTTAAAAAGAGCAGGGTTTTCCCGGTTTTCGATTGTTACCCATTAGATTTCCGCTTTGCACTGATCCAGACTTGTCTGAGCCCATGTGTAGACGAGGAAAAAAGGGGTCGAGAAATTTTGCTATCAGCCGTAGAGCCAGAGGAACGTTTTTTTTTTTGGACGGAGGGAGTTGAATTACTAATAAGGATTTGAAAAGTTAAAAAGAGCCCCCCACGGGGGAATCATCTTTACAAAAAAACTTAGATATTTGAACTTTTGAAGTCTGGACAGTTTAAGGGGCTTAAAAGCATTTTAAAAAAATGACAAGTTTTAACCCAAAACTCCAATGGATATTTGAATTGATGTCTGCCCCGTTAAGGTGGGGGGGTTTAGGCCAATATTTGGGGAGGAACCCCGGGGGAAAAAAGATGTGCAGGAAAGGGGCATGTTCAGCTGTTTTAAAGAACCATCTTCCCCAAGGGAATTTTTTCACGGCCGGCCACCCTTTCGAATCCCCCTGGGTATGAGCTTCTGCCCTAAAAGGGATTCCCGTTTCCCTTTGGGGCAGGGGCTCTTTACACCTTTCCCTTTGAGACCGTCCTTTGCCTCACCGAACGCGGATGCCGCATTTGAACCGCCTTATTTATCGTCTCCGATATTTTTTTCCCCCCAATTCTGTGACACCTTGGGCGATTTCGGGGGAGGATCCCCCCGGGACAGTCTCAAAGATCTTCTTTGTCCCTCTTTCAAACAACCGTTCGGGAGGTCGAATTGGGGAAAATATCTTCACAAACCTATTGGGGAATTGGAATATTCCGTAAGGTTTTTTTAAAAAATTTACTTCTTTTTCTCTTTCTTTTTCCTCTTTTTCTTTTTGTGCAAACTCTTTTCTCCATCTTTTCTTTAGCCTCCCCCTCGAGCTGTTTTATTCGCTGGATATGTGCTTGAACGGTTTCTTTGGGGCTGTTTTGCGGGTTTTTTCACCCTTTGGAGATAATCCCCAAATACGGTCTTCTGTCACGGGTTTAAAATACGATTTAAAAGGGGATTAGGTTACAGATTGGAAACATCTCTCACAAACCTTTGAGAATGGAATATTCCGCAAGGTCTTTTTGAAAATACCTTTCCTTTTTAATTTTCTTTTTTCATCCTCTTTTCTCAATCGTTCTTAGCCCCCTTTCCTGGGGGTTTTGCTTTTGTCGCTGGGATATGTTCATTAAAACGTTTTCTGTTTGCTGTTTTGTGTGGGTCTTCTGTCAGGGTTTCCCTTTCGCTTTCCGGGGCTGTCCATCTCCTGCTTTGGTTCTCGTGCGTGTACGTGTAATACATGTGTTTTCCCATGACGTGAATTTTGGGGTGAACCCGTCTTCGTGAACGGGACTCGGGTTTATTGAACAGGTAGCTGTAAAAGGACTTGGCTTACTGATAATATAGTGATTTGTAGTGTGGTAAGGGATGGCATAGTCTTTGCCTGGGGTCTTCTGACCCGGGAGGTCCTAGAGGGGAGCTGGGTTGTCACGCAAAAGAGTTGAACAAGAGTGAGAAATAACGCCAGGGAAGATGTCATCATTGCCATCGAATGAAATCTGTCGGTTGAACTTTTCAACTGCGAGGATTCTCTTCTCGAGAAAGATTATTGTTCCAGAATGTTTACTTTTTGGAAGAACACTGTTCCTTTATACCCTTTTATTTAAAAGATTTTATCTTGAATCCGAACAAAAGGTTGATTTGCTGACATTACCATTGGCTCTCCATGATCAGTGTACGATAGGCATCATTCTTGGATTTGGGATCCAACTGAAGAGCCACTGGAAAATAGAAATATCGCACTTTTCATATGGGTGTATAATGGGAAAGAGCACATAAGGATAACTTTGAAGACATCTGTAGATGTTTAAACATTGAATGCCTAACGGAATAAAGAATTATTTTTCTTGTATCAAGTGAATATGAATTTTTGTTTATTCCTCTTATTTCAAAATATTCAATTTACAAAAAATCCTTTCATGATCTTTTTCTTTGTAGTAATGATTTTTACTGTAGAAGTGCTTACTTTATGTTAAAGAAATGACAATATGTAAAACAACCGAAAATTTAAATGAAGAAAGGAGGAATAAATATTTTATTAACCTTCATCAAAGAAACTTTACTTCATCAATACACAATGAACTTTTTACATCTTCTTTTCTAGATGATTATACGCAAATGTGATAACATTCAGAGACTTAATAAAAAATGTTCTTTTCCATAAATTAAAAATAATACATTAGATTGATTAACGTTTTTGACGATCTTTTCAATATATGAATATGTATATTATTAGTAAGAATAGAAGATATTTTTACTATAATTCCCTAGTGTAAGGTGTACCTACTTTACTCTTATTTTTATTTTTGTGAAATATGGGATTCCAATTCTTAATATACAATATTTGACATCCAGTTTTCTAATCATTAGTATGTAAAGCGGAAGTGAAAGATTTCCCTCTCAGCTCTATTTAATTGTTTCATGTATTGTCCTGCGGTCTGTATTGGGCCTGGTAGTTGGCCAAACTGTTCCCCAATCTTCCTCCCAGTTGCTCCTGCCATCTTGTTCACGCTATGTATCACTTTGTCCTTCACATGGCTCATGGTCTCCTCTATGCCCTGTTGAATCTCCTTGCCTTTGTGCGAACATGTCCTCTTTGAAAGTTTCGGGCCACTCTAGTAGCATCGTTTTTCGCCGTAGAATCGATTTCGCAGAATGCAGTAATGTCTTTGTCAAACTACCTTACGATCTTGTCGCCAATATTAAAATCTGGCAATAAATGTGTTTTAGGAGTGGAACTTTGCGTCTTATTTTCTGCAAGATGCCTTCGTTGGAATCAACGTACTCCTCGCTAAAGTGTACCTTGCCTGTGTAGGCCCATCTCATATGGTCGTCTTGATGCCGCCTCTTGTTTCACCTTGTTTCCTTCTCTCTCTGTGTCCTCCACTTGCGCCTTCTGTCTCAGCACAATCCTCCGGCTTCATGAACCCTTCAAGATTGGATCTTCAGTCACCTTCAAATCTGTCCACATTGACGGCAATTTTTGCATCTGGCTTGGTGAAAATCCTTTGCGTTCTCTGCGTGTGATCTGTTTTTATTGAACAGAAAGTCATTGTTCATGATGCATTTGATATCTGTTCGCTGCTTCCAGAGTTGTATAGTCAAATCAGTGTACTCTCAGAAAACGAGGGATGGCAGAGTTGTTTTCGGTGTTGTTTAAATGCAAACATGAAATTGTCAGCTTCTTTGAGCTTGTTCATCACAAAATGGTCGGTTTTGGCTTGAGAACTATTATCGTCGCATCATTTGTAGGTGAAACCGTAAACAATACAAAACAAGTAAAAGAAACTTAAATTATGACATTCCATGTAATGTTTTCATTGTTTCGTTTTTTCAAATTATAACTCTCCTCTCTTGTATCTTATTCAACTCTAGTATAATATTGTGCACATCAAAGGCCGGTTCTGGGGATAAAACTTTACGGTCGAACAAATCCGACGAAACAATTATTTTTCTTGGAAAAGCTTGCCGACAATTGGAATCTTTGTGAACAGATGCTATGTTTTTTGTTTGGTTGTGTGTTTTCTTCATTGTGAATGTATAGTAGAAAGTACTTGGCCACCACGTGTACTGTTTTGTCTGCGCTCTTCATACAATGATACGATCTTTCGGCACGTGTCTTTTGGTCCAAAAACTTTCCTCCAAGCTGATTGAAAGATCCGCTTGTAAAAAGCTGCCGGAGTGGTCAATCTGGATTTTCCTGACTCAACGGCGCGAAAGTTCATCCCAGGGGGATTCTTCGAGTCGTACCCTGCCTGGTTTTCGGCTCTACCGTTTGAATGGAGAAGCACCCGACTATGCAAGGTACTGGAAATAGAAACAGCACACTTTTCATATCTGTGTGTGTATCGGAAAGCACACAATTAGACGTTTGTTGGGGAATTTTTCTGAGTTTGATTGAAAAAACACACGTTTTGATAGCACTTGTGTGATAATGATCTGTAACACCTTTTACGAACAAAACTGAATATTATTTGGAATTTTTTATCTTCTAGAATGTGTTTTAAACTAATAAGACTACAGATGATTAGTACCATTTATTTATCTAAATATCAACCTAAAAAGGGACACTAAAACACAAATTTAAAGTCCTACCGAAAAAAATCTCCTAAAAGACGATAAGGAAATAAATACGGTTATGGTGAATTTGAAATTAAAATCACCAATCTGCAAATAAAATTTATTGATTTTAAATAAAATTCAATCGAATATTAAAACGTACCTCTCTGCAATGGATGGCTCTTCTAGTTTAATTAATGCCCATAACATTCCACACGTCTGTCGCCTTTTTTGTTCAAGTTTCAATATTCGATTTTATATCAGCATTCAATGTCAATTCATTTGGTTCGACATGAGGTCTCCAATAATGTTTGGCTAGCGATAGTTTCACATTAAAAAACAAGGGAGGAAATTTTAAAATTGGTCATCCAGGGCCAGAAATTGGGGGGGAAAAATTGCTGATTTGATATATTTTTATTATGTAAATAACTTATAGAAGTTAATATTTCATCTTTTGATACCTAGTTTTGACTTCCAACACATTCAAATTGTTGAGTGTTTTAAAAAGAAAAAAAAAATGTAATATTTAACAGTCATATAATAGTTTTGGTTTAGCACTGATGATGAGCCGCGAGTATTGGGGTAGGCAGCCTGGATACGGGCGATTCTTTTCTAAGTTCCATAAAATTTTGGGCATGAGCTTTCCCCTCCAAAAGAAAACACATTATACTAAAAGTATTCTTAAGTTTTATCTAACAAAGAAGTACATACATTACAGGTGCATCTCATGCTCAGAATTTTTTTTTTTTGGAGTTCACCTTGCAGAACTATTCAACGAATCATGATTTTTTTTTCAAGTTATCAATTTAAAGTACGAGGGGGGACCCAAAAGTAACGGGAATTAGGTGGTGGGGGGAACACGGAGGAGGGGATCGGGTTCTCCAATGATTCTTTTCCAAGTGGCCATCTCCCCAGTAATTGTGCAAAGTTCACTTGCTGTTTGGTGCATTTGTTCGTCCGTGAGAATTTTCTAGTGAAACGACTTTTTCCGTTTCGGCGAAAAACGTAAAATGGCAACGTGAAATAGCTGAGTGCGGAGGCGATGAGCGGCTGTAAAATTCGGGGTCATAGCCGTAGCACCTGATTCATTGCCAGTTATAACCTTGAGAAAAAAATCTGGGACTTCATCCAAATGATTTTGCAGCTTCAGACAGGCCTGAATGTCGACGGGTTCTTTATTTTGATCGTCGGAGAGAAGGCGAGGAACAAATTTGGCTGCAATTCTCTTCATGATCAAATCTTAAGTTAAAATCCTCTGAATTGAACTCCATGACAATCCAGACATCTCACAAATTTTATCGATGGTTCGGCAGGCCTTCACGGACAAGAGTGTTGATTTGTTCAATTTTTCGTCCGTTCTTGAAGCCATTTCACGTTTTCGTCGAAACGGAAAAAAATCGTTTCACTAGAAAAATTCTCACGGAAACGAACGAATGCACTCACGGCAAATGAACTTTGCACACTTACTTGGAAGAGTAGCCACTTGGAAAGGATCATTGGAGAACCCGATCCCCCCTCCGTGTTCCCCCCACCCCTAATTCCCGTTACTTTTGGGTCCCCCCTCGTATCATTGCTACCAGGTTTCAAATATTGCGCTGTCTTTTCTCTCTCTCTAAGATATTGTTCAAATCTTTTTTTTTTTCATATTGTACATGACATTAATTATTTTCGACCCCCCACGATGGTCAAAAGAAAGATGCCCTAACTTAATAGACCAAAAAGTCATAGTAAGTATCTCCTACTGACCCAACTCTAACTATAATGTAAACTACGAGTGTAACTCTAAATTGAGTCGGGAACGTAATATTGGAGTTTCATAGCATCCCCTGCTGTTAGTTTAAAATATGAACTTTTTCATCTTCAAACCCTGACACTGTACTTGCATGGGACCATTGATGTCAAATGAGATTACAACTAGGGGCCCAAGTCCAATGACTAATTAGCCCGGTGGGGATGATAATGATGCTACGAAGCTAACAATCTATGCCAAAGATGACAGCATCTGGACAGAATTTTACCACCTTATAATCATTATATGAAGAGTATATTTTCATCACTCTTAAGTATAAATAACTTGACAAAATTTAGTTTTTAGCTACCGAAGCACTTAAAATAAACAACGGTTAAGTCTCAAGCACGCCCTAGTAGCGTGCGAAGAAAAAACCAATAAAAAGCTGGCATTATGTATAGTTTTTTCAACCTAAATTTAATAGTGTCCAACCTAAATGGACTAATTACATTGAATAATGCTCGTTGTCTATTCCCAACCGCCTGGAGGGGTAATGTAAGGGGAGTTAAAAGAGACTTGCCAAAGTGAAGACAGCCTTTCATGTTTTTTGTTATGTGAGAGGTCTGAGGTGACCAATACATTCCAGAAAGACAGCCAATTTGCGCAGAAAACATCATATGTCGTTTATGTAAATGCAAGTACAGTTCACGTGAACGATTGTTTTGGGTTTTGAATGTGAAAATCATGCATTGTGGAAAGCAAACATCGAGGATTGGATTCAGTTAGCTCAAATCCCAAGGTATGTTGATATTTTTATATTCAATAAAACTATTTCTCTTACTAAGTGTTTGTCGGATTTAAATTTCAAAGTTTAATCGATGTAAAGACCGTTTTTTCTTGTCTAATTCTATTAATGTCTTAAAAAAGAGAATGGTGGTTCCTTGCTTTAATATCAAAAAAACACCTAATTTGTTACTTTATTTAATGAATTGAAGGTAAATGGGGTTTTAGGACCCCTAGAATTAACTGTCTTTGTTGCTTTTAATTTGTAGAAACTAGAGTGATAATAACCGATTAAGTTTATTGATGAGTTTATCTGACAAGAGCTTTGTGCTTTCTAATCGACTTTTTGTTTATTTCTTTTTTTTATGGTATTCATAAACCAAATAGTGAAGTACGAGTGAACGCTAATAGATAATAGATCTTGTTGCTTAATATCTCTAAAAATATCCATGAAGACTTCTATAACATGAGTTTTTTTGTGTGAATGTAATAATAGAATTATCATTCTGTACAAACAGGAAATTACTAGTTATGATAATTATCATACTTACTACCTACGTGGTCTTAATTTCAAAACATACTCTTCTAGTAAGATTTTCATGTTATATATCCATTCTCTTTTCATGCACCTTATTGTTACTAACTTTTTTCACCTTTCAGATAAAAAAACCGCATCTAACCTCGAAAAAAATAAAACATGAACCTCCACGTCCTATTTTTCTCTGTCTTCGTCGCTTTCTTCACAATACCGTACGTCTCCGCCAAAACCCTTCTACTGGACTGACAACTCTTACGGACTACCAAGATAACCCTACTCAAGGTTGCCTTCAGCAAGGTTAACCACTGGTTTCAAAGAGCTCATCGATGCCTACCATCTTCGACATGGTCTTGGCGGGAGCAATTCTATGGACGAAACCTACTGGGACGACCGGGTCGTCAAGAAGGCGTGGTACTACAAGGGCATTGAAGATGACCACAAGAAAAGACATCCCGAAAAGAGGAGTTATCTGGAATCAATATGATGCGGGAAAGGTATCACATTACCACAAAAACGGGTTTGCCAGGGAGACGATTGGAGTCTCCTAGATAAGTCCATTTCAGATTTCCGAGTGAATCTGGCTCTAGAGGAAGAAATAAGAAAAAGCAGATCAATGTAAAATAGAAGAATGGGAAATTCGCAGTTAAAAGAGATTCATATGTTTTCTAAGTGGCAGAGAAGAAGGTGTATTTTGAGGAAGAACTTTTTAACAAAATTAATACAATGGAAAAAATAAAAATCAGTATGTTAAATAAATACTATCAATTGTTAAATTTGTAGAACTTATTTAATTTTATTGCATTAGCTAAAATTAAAAGAAAACAAAAGGGAGGTTATCTTCTTAGTACCTATTATGCCCTTGGTTTATATTCACATTAATTACTTTATACCTGCTCTCACAAATGCACTGCCCTTTAAAACTCAGAGCAATGAATAATATCTCAACTTTTTAGTTCAAAATTGAACACAAGATAAAGTGTATCTCTAAAAAAATGTCGGTAAAACAGGGCTTAAGTTCTAAGATATTATATCCAAAAAGTTTCAGCCTTTACAGTAGTGATTATCTTCATTGCAGCCAATTTACCTTGTTACCTTGAGGGACACACTATAGAGAACTCAGAAAATGGGAATTGATAAAAGACGTGGTGTAGTAATAAGGTAAACTTGGCCGCAATGAAGACATCACCTTAAACAACCTGAATAAAATTTATTATATGGTTCAATGTTCATGCAAACAAAAACCTATCTGGGAGAGAGATTTTCCAAAATGTGCGATTTTTTTACTGACTCTCTGACAGTTTAGCAAAATTAATGTACTACCTAGATTTAAAAAAAATCTAACACTGAAATTTTGCCTGATTATTGAGTTTGATATGAAACTACCGGGAATTTTTCGCGCTTTAACTGTCATAAAAATTATTTCGGTTGAGGGAGCACAGTCGCTTGAAACTCTATTAACCTTTAGTGATTCGGTTTGTCAGTTACAAAACCCGGGGGGAATTTTAAAAATTTATCTCTCTCCGCTAGGATTTGGCATTAATACAGACTTTCCATGTTCTTTTAGGTGATATCAAGAGAACATTTATGTTATAGTTTTTTTTTTTTTTAAAAAAAAGGGAACCCGGAGATAAATGCGTGTGGAAAAATTGGGGGTTTTGTGTAACGAAACACGGCTGTGCATGCTGGAACTTAGTTTGGGTGCACTGCGTTGTGCTCCGATGGTTTTTTTGCCCAAAAACTTCTTTGGGATTGTTTTTTTAAATTTTTAATTTTTCCCTTTCAAAGTCAGCATTGCTAACTTCGGTGACATCTAAAAGATTTCAACGTAAAGGAAGAATCGTAGATCTCGTACAGTGAGGGGGTTTGCTAGTAGTTTTGGGTGCCGCTCGCGAGGGGGTTTGTGTGGCCTTCAAGGTCGATGTAAATAACTTGTGGTTTCTTATGACGACCAAACAGATTCATATTGGGGATGCTCGAAGTTTCTCTCCCACTCTTTGTTTGACGTATATTGGTGGCGTAAATAACGGGAAGGGCCCAAAAAAAATTTGGGGGGTCCAAGGATCGTTTGTCCGAAAATGAAGATGAACTATTGTCTGTCGAGTTGAAAAATTTAAAACACAATTAGATATGAAGAAAAAACAAAAACACAAAAAAAAAGAGCAGAAAAAAGTGAGTAATGTAAGATTACGGTCCGGCGGTACTGTCTTTTCAGGGGGAGGGATGGCTTTTTTCAGTGGGGTGGAAATTCCATTTCCCCTGTTATTCGGGGTCTATGAAAGATTTTTTTCCCTATCTCTCTCTCTTTAAAAAAAAAAAAAAGAACTATTTCCGTCGTTTTCTTTTGCGTTAAGTATTACCAGTCCTTTCCTTAATTTTTCAAAATAAGGTTCATTTTAAAAAATTTTCTGCCTATTTCTTATTGGGGAATTTAAAAGTTCAGTGCATATGTAATCAAAAATTTCTATCAATCCACCACCCCTTTTTTTTAAAAAGTTTTAATCCAAATATTATTGAGAATATTAGTTATTTAATATCAATGGTTTTTTTTCTGCATGGCATGGGAAAAATGCTAGTTTCACAGCAAAAAATAAAAAAAAGACAAAGAGACCCTTTAAAAATTTGTTTTGATAATTTTAAATAAGTTGCCCTGCGAAAGGTCCCGAGTTCGAATTATAGAGTCGCCAAAAAAATTATACTCCCAAAAATTTTGGTTTTTCGTTGTTTGTAAGGATACCTCCAGTGCGGTCGTGTTAACCAGAATCTAAATGGGAAGTATTGTGTCACTTTTCGTTAGTCAGGGAAAGGGGGGATTTCAACACGGGCCCAAGCCGCTTTCAGTAGACGCTATGAAATAAAAAAGGCTGCGAATACCTCATAAAAAAATAATTTAGATACTCCATATGTGGTACTTTTTAACGATAAAAGTAACAACGTTAGCGTTCGGTTTTAATGGGTTCGTATTGGCGCGTACTTAATTTGAAGGTAGTGTAAACAGAGGCTGAAAATAAGATGTCATTTTTGTGCTTGGTGGTTCTGTTGTCGTCAGCAAGGATTCAAGTTTCTTCCTGAGAAAATGGTAAACGGGACGTTTCTAAAGGGGCATTTTTGTTTCTAATTTTGAACTGTTGCAAAATATCGAGATCCAGGTGCTCGTCTTTCGGGCCCCGTACCAAATTTGGGAATCGTCTCTTGTTCCTTTTTGATTCTCAGTAAAAATTTTTAATTTTTCTTTAATTTACTACCCTTTTTTGGGGTATTTTATTAGGTCCTGCCGTTTAAAATACTTTGGACTATTGTCAGTTTTAATCCGCCCTTTCGCCTCGTCACACTTCGCGCGGTGTTGAACTGTGCGCTTTCCTAGATTCTTTCGGGATCGGGTATTAACGTTAGGCATAAAATATTTCAGCCCCTTTAAGTCTCTAATCATGGTTCCGTCTCGGAAAATAATTTTTTTCCCATTTGTTGTGATTGAACGTGGGAAATTTGGGATTGCTCAGGGGTTAAAATTTGACGAGAAAGGCTCGCGGTATTCCGTTTAGCGTGGTGGGGTGTCTTTTTCGGGTAACCTCCTTTATCTCCCACATTTACATTGGCTCGAAATCTTTTGTGTTGGGTTGCCTGGAACTGTCTCCTGTTAAAGGATTGGAAAGCCCTTGCCCTCCCCGAAAAAGTTCCCCGTTTTTGCTTTTTGTGCGGATGGTAGGGCCCCTTCAGATTTTGGGGTTTTTGGGGGTGGGCAGAAAACTGTCTCTGTACGAAGAAAAAAAAGGTCTGTAAACATCTTTTATAAAATAACTCTCGTTCCTCTTGACGAAATAATTTTTTAACGCAAGGTTCTTGTATTCCCTTTCATCCCCTGTATTTGCTGGCTGGCCACGGGAAACGAATCGTTAAAAGTCTTTGTCCAAACCTGGTGCGCAAAACTGCTTGTAAAATGTTGAAGTGGTAGTGGGTTCTGTTGAGCGTCTTTTTTCTCGCACTGCGGGGGGTTTTTGGTCTTGTCGTCCATCCAGCTCATGACACCCACTCAGGTTGTGGCGTCCGCTCGTAGTGCTGTTGAAATCCGCCACGAATTTACTCCGGGCTTGACGTCTTCATACTCGCGGGGGACACGTTTCAGCGTTCCATTCGTACGAAAAAGTTTGATCCCATGCTTGTTTTCATTCTGTATCGGTTACTTCTTGGCGAACCCCGAGGATATTTTTTGGGCGTTAGGGCGGCGTGAAGTCGGGAATGTTGGCCAAAAGTATTTTGCACCCTACCAGAATGATAGAGTGGAGGGGGGACAGAACTGGAGAAGGCCCCCTCATCTTGTTGCAACTTTTTAAATGGGAAAGGTTTTCGTGTTTGTCTAAAAACTAAACGCGCAGGAAACAGCTTTATAAATTTTCCTCACTTAAAACTAGCATTCTTTAAAGCACTACAAAAAATATTATGCGGGAAGTAATGCTGTTTTAATTATTTTTAAAAAAGCACTGTACTACTCAATTATGCCCACTGAATGCGAGGAATTCCTGATTGTATTGCTTACGGGTTCAGTTTTCCCTAAGTCAACTGAGAATACCTCACAAAGGGCCCAACATTTTGACTGACGCCAGTACTCTTATTTTACTTACTTGATCATTAGTTTTCATTAGTTCATAATGGTACATTCAATGAGATGATTACAAGTGGTAAATGTATTTTTTCTGTTGAAAAAATGAAAAAAAATACTATAAAAAACTTTGCATTAAATTTTTTTGGGTGCTATATTTTTTGGGTTTTCACTCAGCATTTGAGGGACGGGGGTGAGTGGGACTGGTCTCAACTTCAGCAAAATTAGGCTTTACCAAAATTCGATTTTTTATTCCCAAAAATTTGGTGTTTCCATACCCATTTTGTTTATAGTTTATTCTCAATTGATAAATTTATAAATGTTATTAATTAATACATTTGTGTGTTTTTAAATTGTGTAAGCTCATGTCCAAAATTTGAGTGCTCAAAAACAGATTTAATTCCCACTTTTTTAAAAATTCTTTCCATCTTCAAACGTTCGCCAGCTTTAAGGCATTTTAATTCGGCGGCCCCAAGAATGATGAGGTCAGATGGGCATGATTTGATAAAACCAAGCGGTCACGTAATTGTCGACACATGTTTCAAGCTTTTCGATCAAAGAGATGAACTAAAATAATTAAACGTATGTTTTCGAGAAGAAATTAAACATTTCCAGATGGGGGCGAAATTCTTAATTTTAAAAGGATTGTTGATACAAAAACTGCCCAAAGTATCATCCATGATATGAGGGTTTCAGTAAGTTTCTTTTATAACGCCAATTTTTGATTAAGCTTGTAAAAATTTTTTTTTCATTTATTGTGGAATGGTTTTTCCATTTTTTATATTATCCAAATTTGTGTTTTCGTGATAAAATAAGTGCAAGGGTACATTGCTTTTTTCTGCGAGAAAAATGTGCTCTACGCTTCGCGTTTTCCCAAGATAATTATCTTCATACTTGTTCTTCTAATGTTATTCATATTCACTTGTTCTTCTAATATAAAAATCACTCTGATTGTATGACATATCTAAGTAAAAAATCTCTTAAAAAAATTCACTTTGTTGATTTTTTAAAATTTTTCTTCGGGCAACATTATTACTGTCCCGGTAGCTCAGTTGGTAAAGGGGGCACCCCGTGGGAAACCAGAGGTTTCAGAGGTCGTGGGGTTTGAAACCCAGCCGGGACATGAAAGTTTTCCTCCCATTTGGAATTTTTTCCACTAAATAATAATGTTTTTGGGCTTAATGCTGGAATAATGGGGAAATTTAATTTGTCTCAAACGGGCAGTTAATAAGGGGATATTATTATTTTACTCTTTCATTGTCATAAGGGTTCTATTTTCCAAAAAAAATAATAAACGCATACACTCGGTAATTTCCATCTCTATCTACAATTTTATTGTACACGTTTCACTACAAAATATTCAAGCATTCAGATACCCTTACAGATAAGATAATTATTTACTAATAAATTATCCCCAGTTTTTGAGTGCTAATTGTGTCACACCTTTTCTTTTTCAGACAATCTGGTTCATTTCTTCGTAAACTCATAAAATGAGAGAGCTCTGTTCTATTTGCAGCATGTCTGCTCCTCTTCACAATCACCTATCGTCTCCGCCAAACCCTTCTACTGGACTGACCAATCATGGCGCACCACGAAGGGTGCCTCTCCTCAAGCGTGCTTTCAGCAAGTTGGACCACTGGTTCAAGGAACTCATCGATGCCTTACCCTCTTCCACTTGGCATTGGAAGGAGCACTTCTACGGTCGAACCTTCTGGAAAGACCCTGTTCTCATCCGTGGTTGGTTGAGCATCACCGACCAGGTGGTCTTGCCATGTTATTCGGGAACGAAACACAGTCAAGTCCAACCTTGTTCCGTTGGGCTATATCCAGGTCAGACGTACCCCAAAATGGAATCCGGACTTATAGACGATAATATCTTGAGTATTCCCGACAGTTCCGAGCTGGCAAGAATCGAAGCGAAAATGAGCACAAAGAAGAAGAAAGTGGTCGAAGGACGACAAGTGCGAAGAGGCCCGGAAAGTTACAGCTATGAGGACGTACAAGGATTTCAATAACATAGAGGCGGAGCGAAGGGAAATGGACAGGAAGCTGGGCAGAAGAGGACAGATTGCGGTGACAGGAGAGGGAGGAGAGAAAGAGAAAGGAGGCGGAGGAGGAGAAGAATCAGAGGAGGAACATACGGGAGTCCAGTGAGACCTATGAAACCTACCCTCACGGAGAGTCTACTGCGTCTCGGAGGACGTTAGAAATGATTGATATACCTACACCATTCTTACAGAATGTTCTAACGATACAAACATTTGTGGGTTGAAAAAAATACAGTTATAGAAAATCGTCAAACTATCTTCTTAATGTCTCCCAATAGATGAGAAAAAATAAATGAAATAAAATTGTATACTTATTTTCTCCATCATCCAAATTCTTGTATATTTATTACTTTCATAATGATGGTCTTACATGCCTTACTGAAATTCACTATGCTCGGTACTGAAACCACGCCCTCCAGGTGACGCGTTCGCTCCTTTAATAATCAAGCCACTGAGGTTTGATGTTCAATTAGAGGTAGTTACTGAGAGACAACTCACGCCCCAACTTACCGAATGCTGCAAGTTGCTTTAATGTAAAGGTATCTGCAGCATAATAATATGTTGCTGCCAGGTCTGCAGCGTGTTTCAGTTAGAAAAAAAAGTTCGTTGAAAGAATGGATTTTTTTTAAAACTAAAAACATCCAAAAAACTACATTGAGTAAATGGTTGAGTTACATTTAAGTTTCTATGTATACAATTCGTCCTGCCTAAAATTCAGGGACGAACATTACGACCAACAAAAAGACGATGCTAATTTAGTTTTTAAATATATTTATTTCTGTGGCTATGTTTATGGTCTTCCACAACCTTAAAAATTGTCACGGATTAACAGGATTTTTGACCTCTGGGCGGCCAATATGGATATCCTGATTTATCCAGTTGATGTAATTACACTAATAACTAATTAACATATCCTTTTATGAGTGGAATGCCGATTTTACGATCATTAATTTTGGCATTCACTTTTCCCCCAAACAACTGTCTCAACCGAACCCTCCATGTGAGGTTATGAAGCTAACCTAATCCTTCAAAAGTTTATAGCGAGATCCATAAATACTCATACTATCACGTACTATCCATATACTCAGCAATCACAGGAATCCATTAAAACACTGTTTTCTCCTCATTTATTTTGAAATATGTGACCACATAATAATAAGACCAAGAAGGTTAGGTGGTAGAAAACGCTTTGAGCTCAAAAACAACCATGAGCATCTGGATCCAGCTACTAGGTTAACAGGTTTTCCTTTAACACATTGGCCACATCTGACTTTTTCTGAATAGCAAAACCCGTAGAGGGAAGAATATAAAAACCATTAGTTTGATGTGACGAGAAAATACCTACTTGCCAACATTCACGGACATACCAAGCATTGGTAGTCGATGTGGTTACAGGGCTAGTTTTGCAATTCAAGCATTTTAGTGCACGGACTGTGATCTGATGCTTGGATGCAAAATAATAATACTCATGATTAGGTGGTAGAAAATGCTTTGCTTTTGAGAATTAACCTCGCAATTTCGCCATTTATTGAGCATGTGACCACGTATTAATAAGACTGAGGACTAGGTGGTAGCTAAAAGCAAATACATTGGTCAATAAACATAACGTTGTCCCGTGGGTATCCTCTACTCAAGAGTCAGTCAGTATTAACAGAAAAAATGAGAAGTTGTATTTTGATGTACATGTCTTTTTGGTGTTTTTATTTGTGTATTGTTTTTTTGGTGTATTGTTATTGTTTGTGTTATTGTTATTATTTCGTTTTATTTCTTTATATTTATAACTATTATAGTAATAAAGATTATTCTATGGGCTAGCAGTAGCAAACATAGAAGTATTTAATTGTTGTTAAGGAGATGTTGATATTATGATGAGTGGCACAGGAATCTTCTGAGCAGGGGCGACAATTTTCGAGCAGGACAGCTTTTTGCATTTCATGTACAAGTGATAGAGGCAGGTTGATTTTTTTGTGTGGGTGTAGAAACTGCGATGAATAACTCCGTTTGTAGATATGATGACGGGGATGGTTTCTAACATTTTTCTACGTTCCACATGTTTGATATTTCCACAGCCAGATCTTGGTATTTGTGGATCTTGAGCGCTGTTGTATTTAGTAATTTATGATGTATTATTATTATTTCTCTGTCCTTTAGGCACGCCTACTCCGTGCTGGATGTCCGAGACCTGGACGGGACGCGTCTGCTCCAGCTGAGGAACCCCTGGGGCCACTTCTCCTGGAAAGGTGACTGGTGTGACGATTCGGACCTGTGGACTCCGGAGCTGAGGGCCAACCTGATGCCGCGCGGAGCTAGCGACGGGCGTGTTCTGGATCTCGTTCGAAGATGTGCTCAAGTAAGAGAAACTTTTTTTTGGGTGGGGATGCCCGGGAGGTAAAATCCTCTCTTACTCCCAACATTAAAAACTTCCAATCTTATTGGAGTGTGAGTGTCAATGCTGAGAATTAGGACGAATATTGTCGTTAGTGACAATAGACAGTGTGGGGATGATGTACACCACTCGGAAAAGGTAGAGGACACTCTCAGGATGATGCAAACCGACCCACTAAAAAACCCCCCTCATCATCCATCATACTCACGAAAGAGGCTGCCCGGCACCATACAAGATATTACTTCAGGGCAAAGTAAGGAGAAACTGGATTGACTAGAGCCCCGGGATCCCACGCAGTGCGAAATCTTGTTTCGTAACGTTTTGCACATTGGCGAATATTTAGGGGCATTTTTTTTTTTTTTTTGATGATTTTTTTTTTCTTCCAGGTTCGATTTTTCCCAAAAATTTCCATTTTTTTCCAAGGTCAACTTCACCACATTCGTGATGAAAGTAAAGTTCATTTGCTGGAAGAAGGAGGGAAAAATTTCCTCTTCCAAAGAAAAATGACTTGCTTCCAGCTTCCAGTTGCATCCACTTTGGTTAGAAAGAAAAATAACGGCTACTGAATGGGAAGTGTTGCAAAGTCATGTTTCAGTCAGAGGAATTCGATTTCATTTGATTTCTAATTAAAAAAGTAGATATGAAAAAGCTTCGTCACTGAAGTAAATAATTTTAAAATTTTAGAAGTACTTTGGTAGACACCTAACAATAAAAAAATATATAGTCTTCAATTTATTTTTTTTATGTATTTTTTTCTCTCGAAAAATTTGCCTGCTATTCAATAAAGCTGATGCTAGAACACCAAGAGCTCATGATAGCAAAGGCAACAGAGGATGTTTGTTTTCTTAGAAGCTTTAGCTTAGGAAAAATACCTTTGTATATGTTATCCTGTTATTAAATAAATAATTTAAAAAAAAAAAACATTATTCTCTCCCGGCAAGGTATTTCGACTGCATCGACATCTGCAAGGTCCACTGTGGCAGGCTGGAATGAGGTGCGTCTTCTCTGGCACCCTCCCTCCTATTGCTCTGTACCCCCACCTCTCCTGTGTCCTGCTCACCGTCCTGGAACCCCGAAGCCGAGTTCCGCTCTCCAGGAAGGACAGAGGTATTTTCTGTCCCGGTAGCTCAGTGGTAAAGGCGACACTCTGTGAATCCAGAGATTCCAGAGGTCGTGGGTTTCGAAACCTAGCCGGGACGTGACAAGTTATCCTCCCATTTGGGATTTTTACCACATTAATAATGTCTTGGGCTTACTGCTGGAATAATGGACTTTAATAGTCCTAATCGGGCAGTATAAATAAGGCGTTTTATTATTATGTAGCTTTGCTATGTGGAAGGTCCTGGTTTCAAACCCAGAGAAGACAAAAAATTGCTTTCAAAATGTGGTTTGCTTTCAAAATTTGGTTATTCAGTCAAAATCTGGGTACACGGGAATTCAGGGACCGGCAAATACTTTCCTGTTTTTTAGAGCTTTCTCGGCTAATAATTTTTAAAACAGGATAACTCAAGGAACACAAACTTTTTTTTCTGAGTTCATCCAGATTTCTTGCTTACACAAGTCCTGTTTATCCAGGTTCGACTGTATTAAGTATAAACGTCAATTGCATTGTTGCTTATGGAGGAATTTAATCTTGAACTTAATTGGGCCTAGACATTTGATTTTGTTAAAAGTCGATCAAGTTACTGATTCAAATTTTCCGATATATTAATTTTCCAGGGAATTCTGAGAAGTCACAGCGTAGTCATGTTGGACCTCTGTGTGGTCATACTGCGCACCAAGCTATCGTCCATTCTCCCCTCAGATGTCGCCACCAGAGCACAAGTCGGAAAACTCATTGAGCACAGCAAGCGACAGGTAAGCTCGCTAAAGGATTATCATAGTTATGCCTAACTGGGGGATAGACCAGTTAATGCCATATAAGCGGAAAGTTAGTTATTTGTAGACTATAGATAAATCGAAACATCATCACCGGGGTTAAGTGGCAGAGAATGCCATAAGGCATGAACTTCGCCCTGTATTAGTAGACAATTGTAAATTTTAATTTAAATAATGTTTTTCTTTATTTTTTCTGTTAAATATTGTTAAGTTTTTTTTTTTTCCCTTTTTAATAATTTATTTTTTGATTGTTTTGTATAAAAAATAAAGTGTAAATAAATAAACTTCTGATCTTAATCTCTTCTTTATCTCGTCTTAAAGTTTTTTTTTTTTCCTTGTTAATTAATTTATTGTTGATTGTTTTTGTATAAAAAAAGAAAGTGTAAATAAATAAACACTTGATCTCAATGTTCTTAATCTCTTCTATCCTCTTCGCGCCCATATGTCCTCGTTGACGAGGACATTTATTTTATAGTCACTAGTGCCCAAGCTAAAAATTTATACAAACCATAGTAGCATAAAATGTTTGTCCTCGGGCGAGGCCACGGTCACTTTGTACTACAAAACAAAAATTGGTGTTGGGCACGAAGAGGCTATATCTCGTATTATGAAAAAACCACTTGTACTTTCAACACTACACATCCCTCCCCGGTGCGGTGGGTTCTTAATCTCGTCTTATGAAAACACCACTTGTATTTGCACCACTCTATTCCTTGCCCAGGTGCGTGGGTTTCTTCTATATTACGTCTTATGAAAACACCACTTGTATTTTCAACACTCACTTTCCTTGCCCAGGTGCGTGGGTTTCTTCTATATTACGTCTTTATGAAAACACCACTTGTATTTTCAACACTCACATTCCTTGCCCGGTGCGTGGGTTTCTTCTATTTTACGTCTTATGAAAACACCACTTGTATTTTTAACACTCACATTCCTTGCCCATGGTGCGTGGGTTTCTTCTATATTACGTCTTATGAAAACACCACTTGTATTTTCAACACTCACATCCCTCCCCAGGGTGCGTGGGCTCTTAATTCTTCTTATATTCTTCTTGTGAAAACACCACTTGTATTTTAAAACCCTCACATCCCTCCCCACCAAATTTATTTTCAATTAATTTTCCCCCCCCAAAACCCCTTGTATTTTTAAAATACATCCCTTTTCCCCAAAATTGATTTTCAAAATTTTCCCCCCCACCACTTGTATTTTACAACTCACATCCCCTCCCCCCCCTTTTTCAAAGTGCTATATACGTTAGTGCGGCTAAAATATCTTCCATTCGATTCAGGGTTTCAAACTATCTATGACCGGATTCAATTTCCGCCGCAATAACAAATGATGAATTTTCTGTATTCATTGATATAATAGGGCCCGCCAAAAAAAGGAGCCACTCAGAATATCTAGAGAACGGATAAAATTTTTAAAAAATGCTAAAACACGTGTACCATTCTATAGCAGGGGAAACCTTTTCTACTAGGTATTGGTTTTTTATCATTACCAGGGGCGGCCCCAGGGGTGTCAACTTTGGAATCTTAAAAGGAACCACCATATTTGTAAGACATTTCCAAAAAGTAGTTGACATTAAAAAATACAACTTATTTCTTATAAAAAAATTACTGAAACCTGATGTGAAATGAAATGTACGATATCTCCGACCCTGTTATGATTAAAAATCTCAAACTTGTCTTAAAATGATTTTAATGTCATCTTCTTTTCAAAAATGTATTTCAAATAGGGATATTTCATTTAAGATTCCAAAGTTGACTCCCTTGGGGCCACCCCTGGTAATGATAAAAAAAAAATCAGAACCTAATAGATAAGGTTCCCCTCGATATAATGGTACAGGTTTTTTTTTTAGCATTAAAAAAAAAAAAATAATAATCCGTTCTCTAGATATTTCGAGAGGCTCCTTTTTTCTGGCGGATCCTGTATGAAAAAGTAATAATCCCTAAAAAAATACCCCTTCACAATATAAAAATTACCCGCCCAGTCATCAGCCCAAAAATATTCTGAAATAATGTTTGGGCTCCGCTTCATGTTTACTATCCTCTCATGTACTATCGTTTATTATCTACTCGACTTACACTTAGAGCTATCTTATAGAGATAAGTTAGTAGTAATCAAGTAGTTAGTATTTTCACACGTTTTTGTATGTTTTCAAAAGGAAATAATATAGAGACATTTAGGATAAAATATTTGAAGTTTGTATTAGAAATACCCCCAGGCACCTTCTGACAAGAAGGTCTGTTCGTACAGGTATGTCTATCTAAATGTCTGCCTGTATGTCTGTACGTATACGTACAGGTATGTGTCTGTTCTAGGCGCGGCCGGTGGGGAAATGTTTTGGGGGTACTGCATACCGGACTAAAGAATTTATAATAGTTATGCATTAATTTTTCTAGAAATGTGTGATAATTTTTATTGTGTATTGTGTACGACTTGAGAAAATCCTCTCTTTTTTATTTTTCGTCTGGGGTAGCTGGAGCTCCGCAGCTCCTTAGCACCGGCCGCGCCTGGTCTGTTCATATGTCTGAACCTAAGTATGTTTGTATGTCTGTCTGTTTGTCTATGTGTATGTCTACTCAGTGATAAATATGCTTCACTTTACAATTAAAATAACACCTCATAAGGTTATATCCATCATATAATTATGTCTGCCTGTATGTCCGTCTTTTGTTTATCCGTAGGTCTGTCTGTCTGTTTATATGTTTTTTTGTACTTAATGATGTATGTGCTTGACTAAGAATAAAAGGGCGACTCATAAATTTATATACATCAAAGAACTATGATTTTACTCATTGATCAATTTTATTTTTCATTATAATTAAAATTGCACCTCAATCGTCAATATCTGTAAAGTTCTCTGGAAAATATAAAATTTCTATTAATATTTTTACATCAATTAGTGGGTTTTTTAGAATTATGGGGCTGAAGTGCCCATTTTGGGGCTATATAAGTACTCAAAGGCACATCTGCCACCAAAGACGAGAAAAACAAGATCAAATTCATACATCAAAATTGGCCCAGTGGTTTAGGCTGTAGCCCGGTCAAGATCGAATAAGAACATCAAGCAGCAGAAAGTGAAAAATGGTTTTTTTCACCATTGATTATCAACGGTTTAAGTCAAGCGTTTCTGATGATTCTCTTATTAATCTTCATTATTCGAAAGCTTGCTTCTTTTCAGTAAATAATTCATCCTTTGTAGTGTTTTAGTTTTCATTCATCCTTTGTAGTTAGTTATTCCGATACAGAGGAGTGAAATTGGCACTTTGTGATGTGACGTATAATATCTCTTGGTGCCCTCTTCTTAATTTTCGACTTGGCGTTGCGGAACGCCATCGCGTTCTTTAATAATAATCATTATTACAGTTACTATACGCACAAATTATGCACTATTTATTCTTCTTATATGTCGCTTTTCACAAATTTATTGTATTCCATATGGCACTTTTCACATTTTACGTAAACCACTTTTACTTAAAACCCAAAAAATCGGGCGTTTTTCACATTCTGGTTTAGCAGGCAGAGTTTTAGGAGTGGATTTTTCACATTTTGGCTAAACCAACTTTACTTAAAACCCGAAAAATCGGGCGTTTTTCACATTCTGGTTAGTAGGCTGAAGAACAAGAGTGGACAATTCACTTTTTGGCTAATACCTAAACAAAGAAAGATGGAGTTTTTCACTTTTTGGCGAATTCTTTTTCAACCTCTCAATTGTGAAAAGCGACACTATCTCAATAACTAAAGGCATTTCGCAGTTAAAATTATCAGGAATATTTAAAGCAAACAGTTTCAAGTATTATATCCAAATTTGGTATAAATCGTACGTAGGACAACTGAGTAATGCAACTTTTTTTGAAAAAAACAACTTTTTATTTTTTCAAACCTCTCTCCTGAAAAATTTGATTTTGGCGCAATTCACATTTTGGCAAAAAGGTATCGTTATGTATAATATTATTTGAAAACTCAATTTTTTTCACAAATAATGTTGGCTCTGAGCAAACAATAACATTAAGCCAGTCTTTACGGCTGTAAGTCTGATTTGAAACTTTTGTTTAGTCACTCAAGTGCATATTGGAAGTATCAATACAGTCGAGTTCAGAGAGTATTCAAGTACGTTTGGTTTGAAACTTTTGACAGAAGAATAACAAAAAACTATTTACACCACTGCTCTTACAAAATAGTGCCCAACCTAAAACCTGGTCCTGAAATTAAAAAATATCTTTCGAGTTGTTTTTTTTATACCTCACATTGCCTAGAAAATGCCCTTGTATCAATTCCCTTCCTTTTTTTGATGGAAAATGTTAGATACTACTAAATTAAAACACCTACAAAATTGATTTGTGTATGAAATTATCTTGCATTTTGTTGTTTTATTTTTCTCTCAATTAACTTTCAGGTGGAAGTGTGGACTAGAATCTTAGAGTTTCTCTTCAGCATTGTACTCTGTACTTCGTTCAGAAAATTAGGAGGGTGAATATATATTTTACAGTTTATTTAAATTACAAACGATACTGCCTAACTTTTGTCAGGTTGCTATAACACAGCATAATCATCAATACGAGCGTACTTTTTTGTTTGTTGATGAGTCTCTTTACTCAGTCAGTGCGTAGGTCACAAAATACGCACTTTTCAAACTCTAGTAACTTGGCATCAGTTTATTTTGGAGCTTTAAATTTTTAAATGTATGTAGTTTTGAACGTACCACATGAATTTGTGTTTAAATTTTTACGAAAAATGATTGACAAGAATCAAAGACATGATGGGGTAATTATAAGTCGAAGTGTTGGGTGTAAATATACACACTGCGAGCGTAGGCCGGAAATTGGCCTGCGTTTATTTTTCATTAAAACAATGGGCCCCAGTAGTGCCAGCAGCAGAGAATAGCCCTACAACAGTATAACAAAATTGAAAGCCTTGCTGAAGAAACGAGCTATCTGCAATTTTTTTCGAAATCGCGTGTGCGACGGTTTCGGGGTCACAAAAATATGCTGATTCATTGGTGAAGAGCCGATAGTTATAAGTGTACAAAAACGGACCATATGACTGATAGCTTGACAACGTCGTCGGGTTGAATAATGAACTGAAAATAACATCTATGAAAAATGCAGATAGCTTGTTTTTTGAGCGAGGCCTTCAATTACCGGGAAAATGGATTTTTTTAAAATATGAAAACGAAGACTTTGGATATCTTTAAACAAAGTGGGCGAACGTTTTTTTTTATTTTTATAAAAGCAAATCAGATAAAACTTTTTTTTAATTTAAGTTTAACGTCGCTTTCAACTACATGGTCATATATAACGACGGGGGTGTTAACACTCCATCCGCAGGAAACTCATAAACATGCTCCCAACATTAAACTCACCCAGTCTGGGTTGGGCTGGAATGTCAGCAACACTAAGTCTTCACTTTGTTGGACGTTGCCTAACTTCGGTGATCCTACGAGAACCGGTGCATTCAACCCACAATCGACGCTGCCCAGATCATTCTTTGTACTGTCCAGGAGGAAATTCGCTCATCAAGGAATGATCCATAATAAGAGGTCAGACTAAAATTGTATGAGCGCCTCTTATCTATTTGATTATGCAACGTGCATTGTAAATTTAACAGTACGTTCCATGGAGATATTATTAGATAAAGGTTGATTTTACAACATAATATGACAGATTTACCAATTTTGTTGAAGCTTACGCCCGTGGAAATGACAAGATGAATTAAAAAAAAAAAATGTAGGGACTTCTTCTGATAATAGAATTTTTCTACCTTATAGACAGTCAGTAGTGTAATAATAATAACACTCTTTAGTGGAAGGTAAGCACCAGGTGAGGTTAACCCTCAGAGTCTTATTATTACGTGGTCACAAACTCAAATTAACGAGGAAAAATTCATGCACTGGGTGGGGTTCGAACCAACGGACCCCTACGCTACCTGGATTAAGAAACTAGCGCGTTAACCACTCGACTAGCAGTAGGACGGAATAGCGCTACTATTCAGAGACACAGAAATTCTAACTAGAAATTGCCAAAATGTGTAAGTAATAAAATCGCCCAATTACTGAAACTTATGCTATACCTACGATAATTGGCCTCATATATATGAAATATATCTGCTACTAATTGATTGATTGCTGCTTGTAGGTTAGATAGTTCTGAAACGAATGTTACAAAACTTGATTCTTAAGTACTTCTAACCTCAACATTGAGGATCAGATTTCCCACAAGTCACAGGGAGTATAAATATTGCTTTATTTGTTCCTATTAATATCTTGAGTGTGCCAAGTAGGTATCAAGATGCATGAGACCAACCCACATAACAAAAGTAAAATGAGCCACCGCCGATGGCGCGTTGACTGCACCGGTTCTAGTAGAAGTTAAGCAACGTCGAGCGAGGTGACGACTTCGTGATGCTAGCATTTAGGCCCAAACCAGGCTGGGTGAGGTTAATGTGGTTAGCAGGTTTGTGAATTTCGTGTGCATGGAGGGTAACACCCTCGTCGTGATATGACCACGCAGTTGAAAGCGACGTTAAACCCAAATTAAAATACTAAATTAGCCAGCGTCGATGGCATGTTGAATACACCGGTTCCCTTCAGAACACCGAAGTTAAGCGACATCCAGCGAGGTTAAGACTTAGATGGGTGACCATTCAAATTCTAATTCTCGTGACGCTGGCTTTTCCCGGCCCCACTCAGGCTGGGTGAGGTCAATGTGAGTAGCAGGTTTGTGAGTTTCCTGCGAATGGAGGGTAAAACCCCCGTCGTGATATGACCATGGCAGTTGAAAGCGACGTTAAACCCCACTTAAAAAAAAAAAAAAATACTAAATCAATTTTGAAATGCTCAACATACAATTATTGAGCTGCCCAAAGAGGCAAAGACGCTGTCAGCCAGATGTCACCTATACAACAGTTTTCGTCAGATCACTAAAGTTAAGCAAAGTCCAGCGACGCGACGCGAGGTTACGACATGTCGGGTGACCACTCCAATTCGTACCTCTATGATGCTGACAAGCCCCTATCAGGCTGGGTTAGATGAATTTGGAAAGCTGATTTCTGAGTTATAAGCCAATGGAGCGTAAATGCCCTGTCTGGAATGACCTACACGTTAAAATAAAGAGACATCTCGTGATTTTCGAGACAATACTTTCGAGTCCTTTCGATTGAGCGCGCGATTAGCTCTGTGGTTAAGCACTCGCTTGCCCTGCAGAAGGTCCCAGGTTCGATCCACCGTGCCGACAAAAAATTGTATTCTTAATTTAATTACAATTTTATTATTTGTGAGGGAGACCTTCCGGTGCGCTCGTGTTGACCCAGGACCTAATTGGGAAGTATTGTGTCACTTCTCGCCCATCAGAGAGGAGGCATACTACGGGATGGGCAGGCTACAACACAGACCACAAGGGTCTATAGTTATAGTAGCTCTTGTTTCATGGCTACGAAATAAAAACGGCTGTGAAACACTCATCTTTTTTAAAAAAAATCCCTATACATACCATGGAATAGGTGCTCCTCGTATGTACAACTGTACATAATGTATGAATCTATGTCTATGTTTCCTCTATGTATTAATACAATACCCTTATAACTACTCGTATCTTAAGGATACCCAGCTTTGTTCCCTAAACAGTAACTAGTAGTTACACAATCGAGACGGATAAATCTAGTTTTCAAAGTTTACACTGACCTGAAGTGATACAGTATAATCTATCTCCTGCATTGTGCGTTACATAATGTTCAGTGTTGAATGCATTGAATTTCAGCTGTGCAAAAAGTGGGGAAACCAAAGAGGTAGGGGTAGGAAAAGGATAATTTGCTAACTCTTTGAAAGTTTGAAATTTCGTTTTCAGTCAATTCCTGGTGGTCTCTCACGCAGTTGTCAACTAACAGTAGTCATCAGCTGATAACATAGGTAAGTTATCCATATACTTTGGTGATACCTACGGTGCTTCGTAGATTATGGAAAATTTACGTGATTTTTTACGAGTTAGAAATGTTGAATTAGTAGTACTTACACATAATTATTAAATTGGTATAATACTATTAGGTAATACCTATAAGTTTTGACATTAAGATGACTTTTTTTTTAAAAATATTTCGTAGCCATGAAACAGCAACTGTAGACGCTGTGGTCTATCATAAAAGTTATCATTTTGATAAGCCTAACTTTGTAAAGGTACCTAAAAAAATTATGAATCAGTACCTATATTCTCATATTTTTTATGACCATGTCGTATTATCTGCATGTCATTATTTTTAACAGATCCAATAAATATTTAATGTAAACAGACTACTAACTTCGTAGACGAAAAATTCAGGACGGATGATCCTCATCTCACCAGTTTTCTATTTACGTGCTTGTGATGAAAAATGTATATTACATTACATTGATTTCTCTGACTTTCTCCCCCCATTCATTCAACAGTCATTGGAAGCTAGACCAGGTTCGATTCCCGTAACATGTCACTGCCAAACAAGTGCTGCCGAAGTGAAGATGTAAAGTATGTCCATTTTCAATTCTTTTATATTTAGAAGATTCAGTACTCTAAAGACGAATAGTTAAATGACCCTCTTTTTTATAAAATTTGTAAAAAAGGAATAAAAATTGTATCTATTTGAATTTCATTTTTAAGAACTTACTATTAAATTAAATGCAAGAAAGTTGAAATACTTTTCTGAGGAATAAGGAAAGTGGGGTAGGTATTTATGATAATGGGGTAGGTAATAATGATATTCGTTGATAGCTCACCGAAACGGATTTTGAAGATACCTGGCTCATCATCGTTTTGTGCCAACATTAATTTTTTTTTTAAAGTTGAGTGTTTCACAGCCTTTTTTTATTTCGTAGCCATGAAACAGGAGCTACTGTAGACGCTTGCGTGGCCTGTGTTGTAGCCTGCCCATCCCGTAGTGTGCCTCCCCTCTGATGGGCGAGAAGTGACACAATACTTCCTATTTTAGGTGCTGGGTCAACACGAGCGCACCGGAAGGTATCCCTTACAAACAACTGTAACCAAATTTTGAATACAATTTTTTGTCGGCGCGGTGGTTCGTACCCGGGACCTTCCGCAGTGCAAGCGAGTGCTTAACCACTGAGCTATTTTTGGAGCTGTCAATTTAACAAATTCCATAATCTTGGTTTTAATTCTGTGAAATCTGTCTGGTATTAATTCTGTAAATGTCGGTAAGAAGAGATAAGGTTAGTTTCCGGCCTTCGAGGTCCTCATCTAGTCTGCTCGGTTCTACGGTTTAACGAAAAATTGACATAAAAAGATCTTTTTAATAATCAGGTGCAAAATGTTTTCAAATTTGTGTTAATCAAAAGATTGATTCAGAATTACTCAAACCTGGATTAATTCATATTCCCGATGTTTGGAATATTAATCCGTTTTGTGGCCCTAAGGACCTTCTAGAATTTTTCAGGTCCTCTTCAGGTCATATATAAAATTAAAAAAAGTTATCTTAGTTATTATATTTGTGTTAATCACAATGACTCAAACTCGTTTTACTAAAATTTTGCTTGAAGCTACTGAGGTCAGTATTCGTTTTGTGGCCCTAAGGACCTTCTAGAATTTTTCAGGTCCTCTTACAACATAGATTATGCTTATTTAACTTAGATCATCAATCAAGCTACTGAGGTCAGTAGCTTGATCGATGATGATATTTATTTTTCTTTACTTTTTTTCTTCTCTTTTTACTTCTATTAGGTATATTGTATTTGTAATTATCTGTGTTGTATGGTAATATGTCCATTGTCCAATTAATAAAGTGTAAATAAATAAATTATATATACCAGACGTTCCAGGGGTCAGCTGAACTACTCAGCCTACTTGAAGCTGGATAGACTTCTGTCGTGTCAGGAGATGTTGAGTGTTAGCAAGACTTCGCCTGGAGGAATCCATGACGAGCACTTGTTCATCATAACTCACCAAGGTAAGTTTATAGCACCAAGGTAAGTTTATAGCACCAAGGTAAGATCATAGAGGCTAACCTCCGTAGGTCTTTTTTTTATCAGAAAATTCCGATAAAATCAAGCATCGAACCCAAGATTTCGGGACCATGGTCCGTTACAAGTGGTTCACGAGTTATAGCATAACAAACACACAAATGAATCATTTTATAATATGGGTAGGTAATATTTTAAAAACATCATAGGTATTATGCTCATTTTACTTAGATCTTATTAAAAAAGAACTGACAATAGTTATGAAATTTTATAGTACAATTTTTTTTTTTTTTTTATACCTACTTACGTATTTTATCTGTTTTCCTTATTTCAGCATACGAGCTATGGTTCAAGCAAATTATATTCGAGCTAGATTCAATAAGGCACATTTTCAAAGACACAACAGTAAGTGACTTTTACTCCCTTGCCTGCTGAAAAAGTATCTGTTGCATTCTACCCGCGCTTGCACAAATTATTTTTTTTTTTAATGATATTTATTTACAGAGGAGACTTAACTATCAGAGTCCTTGCTCGCACGAATTATTAATCTAAAAGAAAAATAAACAAATATAAGATACTTAATTGCAATAGAAAGTCGTGGATAGATCACACCATTTTCTTATGATGAAAAGTACTGCCGCTTCTTGAATGTGTGCAACTGTACAACTGTAGGTACATATACTCCGCAGAACTCTAGCCTAGGCCATTCTAAAATATTGACTTTTGACAGACCGTATGTTGCTTTTTTCTGTTGTACTCTGTCCCGGTACCTAAGTGGTCAAGGCGTCTGACTGGTACTTCAGATATCGCGGGTTTCGAAAGACAGCCGGGACATGTGAAGTTATCCTCCCATTAGGAAGTTAGACCATAATAATACTTTATACGTCTTGGGTTTACTGCTGGAATAATGAGACTGCTGGAATTAGACCTAATCGGGCAGTATAAATTTAATAAGGTGATTATAATGCAAAAGGTTTCGTTTGCAATCATTACTAAATTTAAAAATCTAAAAACACGAAATTAAAAAAAAAAGAAATGCAGCTAAATATGTTATTGATTATCTACATTTTAGACTAACTTTTTCATGTGCAATAAATAATATTTTCATCTCATTTTCGTTTTAATTTCCAGCTAGATGAATCCAGGACACTGGATATTCTGAGGAAGCTCAACCGAATAGTAACCATATTAAAGGTGAGTCAAATAATTCCTTGTGACTATTCTGACATTCAGTGAAACATAACATTTTTAGATTTTGAACATGGTATTTTCTTTATTATTATTATATTATGCTTTATTAGGTAAGACAAAATATATATAGGTAGGTACAGTAAAATACAATGAAATTATAAAGAAAAAATAAATAGATTGAACAAAGAAACAAGAACAAAAAAGAGAATAAAGCTAATATGTCCTACCTAAAGGGGCGGGTTATTGCCTGTGGCAATCTCTTCCACCCAACCCTTTTTTCTTCTCATTCTTATGGCGGTCTACATTCCACGAGCGAAATTAATAGACAAAATCGATAGCTTAGTCATAGCTTAGCATCGGTTTTCCCCATCTTACACAGTGAGCAATCCGAGACGTGGCGCCACAGAGGTATTACAAAAATGTCTATTAATTAGGCGCGTGAACGTGAAGACATAATTAGTACATAATTATGGTATGTGGTACATAATATTCTAGCTTCAATGTCGGGTGCTATCTTCACGCACCTTTATTAATTCTTCCCCAAGAGTCACTAAGCTTGTATCATAGGATGTGTGGAAGTATATTTTGCCTAGATGGATATAAAGAGCGCACGAATAGCTCAGTAGTTAAGCATTCGCTTGCCATGCGGAAGGTCCCGGGTTCGAACCCCGCGCCGACAAAAATTTGTATTCAAAATTTGGTTACAGTTGTTTGTAATAGATACCTTCCGGTGCGCTCGTGTTTACCCAGCACCTAAATGGGAAGTATTGTGTCACTTCTCGCCCATCAGAGGGGAGGCGAACTATGGGATGGACAGGCTACAACACAGACCACAAGCGTCTACAGTAGCTCCTGTTTCATGGCTACGAAACAAAAAAGGCTGTGAAACACTCATCTTAAAAAAAAAAAAATATCGAATCTTTGACGTGGAGATTCAACTGCAGCAGGGCTATCCTTTTGGACAACAAGGCTGACAGACAGACGCTGTACCCTAATGCGAAGTGGGCGTGTTGAACACACCAGGGTCTCATTGCAGAAAGCACCCTCAATATCAAAATCCAAAAAATCTCTCTTAAACCTGTCAAATTTGACGGTTGAAAGCGAGATTTGAAGATTTTGAAAGCCCTTTGCGGACCGAAAAGTGAAAGTGCTTTCGGAACAATAAACGGTAGTCTGCTGTTCATAGTCAGCATTGTATTTGTATTGTACTATTGTATGATTTTATTTGTGGTGATGCGCAAGGCCTCTTCACAATTTTTGTGGGTAGCGCAGCATTACTAAGAGCCTCCTTCACATTTCGAATTATTCTATTACATTAATTTCTTTTTACTCTGGTAATACCGCCACTGGTCGTTACTCATACAAGTAACTACTCATTTTTCCTCACGAGGTATGAGTGGACCCCGAACATCCAAGTACAGATCAGAAAAATTCCTGCCCTGCTGGGAATCAAACCCAGGTCACCATGCGTGCAATGCCTAGCGCGCTAACTCACTCTGCCACGGTGACTACTAAGTCAGTACTTCAGATAAGAGTTTTAAGGAAAACACCCTGTATAGACACGGACTATCAGGATAGCGGAGAACGACGGCTCTATCTTTATCGTATTGATTACAGTAAAGAGAAGCCGTACAGGGAAATGAATTGAAATAGTTTCAGTGAAATACAATCTGGCGAGGTGCATATCTAGGACACACGGTAAAGAGTGTAGGTACTAGCTATCTACATCATTATGTACCTATGAATAGTATCTTTCTATATCCCAAGTTCGTACATATGCATAAGCTGGGAATGAATAATAATAATATCGCCTTTTTTATACTGCCCGATTAGGACTATTAAGTCCTATTATTCCAGCGGTAAGCCCAAGACGTATTATTATGTGGTAAAAATCCCAAATGGGAGGATAACTGTCTTGTCTTGTCCCGGCTGGGTTTCGAACCCGCGACCTCTGGAATCTCTGGATTCACACAGTGCCGCCTTTACCACTGATGTACCGGGACAGAGACACTGAAAGATAATAATAGGAACTAGCCGTTACACGGTCTTCGCAACGGGATTAATTTTAACATTAAGGCCTTTTAGGGGGCTGTGGGCAGGGAATAGACAAATCCTAATGCATACATACTTTCACATAAATTATATATGTACTATACGCCCATTTAACATTCGTGTATAGAAATATTTTTTTAAGTATTGTAGCATGAGTCAGAGAGGAAAGATAAACAATATAAAAATATAGGTAATCTAGTGACATAATGTAAGGTTAATTGAAATTTGTTTCATTTTCTACATCATTAAATATACATAGTCTACATTAAATATACGTAGTCAGTGGTCACAGTACTAGACTCGTAATGAAAACAATCCAAGTCGTAGATCCGTGGATTGAATCCCAAACATCGCACGATTATTCCTCGTTTATTTGAATATCTGACCACATAATAATAGGACTATAAATGATCAGGTGGTAGAGAATGCTTTAAGCATAAACCTCGCCTTGAGGTTACATTTCAATGAAGGGTTTATTTTTATTATTGGTCATGCAAAAAGAATCGCCGGCGTCGCAAGGAACAGTGACAAGGACGCAATGCTATTGAATTTCGCATGCACAAAGTGTGTATCGAATACCCAACACATGTAAGGTTTGCGCCTTTAACCATCGAGATGTTCCGTAATTAGCTTTGCAGGATGTAATAATCTTGTAATAAGGCTTTGGTTTCGCCAGTAATTCGAGTCGAAATGTAATACCTCACTCGGGCTTGTAAAGTTTTATGTATGAAAGTAAGTATTTTATGTATGTACCTAACCTTAGATATGCAAGGAATGAGTATATTTTTTTTTTCTTCTTGGTAATACTTTCTATTTCTTTAGTCAAAGATTTCCACTAGGTGCGGATAACGCTCTTTTCATTTCTACCATCTAACCCTCAGAGTCTTAACATGTGGTCACATACTCAAATTAATGAGGAAAAAATCCAAGCATTGGGTGGAATCCAATCCACGGATCCACGGGCTAGAACGTTTACACTACAAGCGCCTTAACCACATCGACTACCAATGCTTGTATTACCAATATATTTATGAGACAATTTTCAGTCTCATAAGTGGTAGGTTTTATTTTACAGAATAAAATGACAATAATTATGGGTACATATGAAATTATAGATTGATGGTACAATTAAAGTTTAAATGAAGAGTTATGTAGGTGTACAACTTGTACATATAATACAATTATGAATCTATTCATATTACCATATTTGTGATAATCACGATGTGATATCACTATTACTCTAACTTGCTTTACTATAAAACTTGTCTGAGCTAGAGACTCAAACCACCGACCTTCAGTTACAAGTCTGCCGCACTGTCGATCGAGATACTGAGGTTGGCTTCATAACTACGAGTGACTAGTCCTAATTTATGTCTCTCTCCTCTCGCCCAGACTCTAGTGGACCAAGTTTCCATATTGGAAACGATGTCCCCGCTGGATTTCATGCAGTTCCGCGACTTCCTGTGTCCAGCCTCTGGCTTCCAGAGCCTGCAGTTTCGGCTCCTGGAGAACAAACTGGGACTGAAATCGGTAAGCACTTTTTTTTATTAAAAAAAGGTAGTTGTGCCCCGGAACCGCTTTCGCATTACTTCAGGGCACTTTACCTTTACATCCATGCCATTCCGGAAACGGAAAATTTCGGCCAGAAATTTCCGCTCCGGCCGGGATTCGAACCCGCAACCTCCGGGTCAGTAACCAATGCTCTTAACCACGGAGCCACGGACGTAACACGGTAAGCACTGCCCGTGTTACGTCAGAATCAACAAACGTTTCGTAATCGAAAGTCTCCTGTAAATGTATTTCAGGTTCACAATAGGAAAAGTTGTGACTCCCAAGAAACTCAAGCGTCGGAATTTGTGGAGGACATGAAAATAATATCTAGTCTTAATTTATTTCAGATAAATTAGACTTAATAGCTTAGTAGTGTTTTGGGATTAATAACTTTGTGCTTTGCCCTTATTAGATTTAATATTATTATTATTAAATTTTAGCACAATGTATACCTAATTTCCAAGGAGTTCAAGACCTTTTAACTTTCCAAATTCACTGTGATTTTTCTCTCTACGGCATCACTTTGTTATAGTTACGAGAAATTTCTAATATTAGAAATCGGAAGTATTGTGTTCGTTTTTGTGAAGAAAAAAATATTTTTTTGCTCCGATTTCAATTTTTTCATAACCTCCTGAGCAACTTTGGTTTTGTGTCCGTCTGTCGGTCTGTTAAAAGTATTCCTTGTAACGCGCAAATCTCGGAAACTACTAAACGGATTTTGATGATTATTTTTTATCCATGTCCCTCTGACGGCTACTTTCCTCGCTTCCACTCCCCTCAGGAGCAAAGGGTCTGCTTCAACCAGCACTACTCGAAAGTGTTCGACAGCAACCGTGAGTACTCGCAGGCCCTGGAGCTGTCCGTGCTGGAGCCCTCCCTACAGGCTCTGGTGGAGAAGTGGCTGGAACGGACCCCTGGTCTGGAACGGGACGGGTTCGATTTCTGGAGCAAATACCAGAGGGGGGTCCAACAGATGCTCGAGACACGCAAGGACTCTGCCCTGGTGAGTGGATTCTGAACACATAAGGTATTAGGTGTTGGGTGGAAGAGATTTCCATGGGCAATAACTCCGCCCTTTAGTTGGGACACATGTATATATTTTGTTTATTTTTTCTTGTTTATATTATTAATGTTGTCAATTTTTATATTTAATTTTTACCATTTTTTGTCTGTATAGGTATATGTTCTACTAATAAAGAGTTTCTGAATAAAAAAACTCACCCCAGACGTTTGATCGATAAGGCGGCGGCGTCGTAACTTGGATCATAGGCGTAGCCAGGATTCTGGCTAGGGAGGGGGGGGGGCAGCTAATGAGGAAAATATAATACCTAGTGAACAATCAATAATACCTAGTGAACAATCAATAATACCTAGTGTTGCGTACTACCTAGAATTTTGTAGGGGGGGGAGGGCTAGCTGCCCCCCCCTGGCTACGCCCATGCCTTGGATGTTGGTGGTTTGAGTCTCAAGCATCGGGTATATTAATAAGTTTGGGTTCAATAAATACATGGTGATATTTGTGACATGAGTGCCAGGTATCACTCTCATCACTTGATCAAGTTTTGTTTTCTTAATTTTAATATCTATGTTTGTAGGTATATATTCTATGTCATTTGTAAATAAAACTTGATCCAACATGTTTAACCCAGATAACGCGGTGAATTTTTTTGTTTTGTTTTTTGTTTTTTTGTAGTGATATTGAGTCCTGGAGTCTAAAGGCTACCAAAAAAGTTCATTTTGAATTTTTTGGCGGTCCGGTTCCGCCAAAAAGGGCCGTCCTTCCAGAAGGACGTCAGCAAAATAGGTACTTCTTTGATAGAAAAGTAAATTAAGAAGGAAGTTGATTTTTTTGCATCAAATCAGTGGAAATTGTATTTTATTTTAAATAACCAATTTGAAAAAGGACAAACAATAAAAATAAAATGTCTTTTTATTGAAAATGTAAAAAAGAAAAGAAATATTTTAATGATTTTGAACCATAAAAAGAAACGGAAACTTGAATATTGAACAATGAACATGGAACACTTATGTTCTTGTATGGAATATAATGAAACATTTTACTTGGAGAGGTTACACTTCCCGCACAGAGTAGTGGTCTTGGTACCACACAAACGGCAACGCTACTGCTTTCGTTTGCTAGAAGCTTCAAGTTCTTTGACCAAGTGATCCAGACGCTTATACCTTGAATCCACCCTTGCCTCCTGACTTGGTCGGCCTCTGGAACGAGACACCTTCTTGTTCGATTAAAGAATTGACTTCATGATACGTCTGTGGAAAGCTAAGTAGTCCAGTTTTCCGCCATCTTCTCGGTAAGCTGGAAAGCATTGTGTTCCGCGACGTCAACGTAGCGGTAGCGGGGGACTAGTTTTAGCTGTAGCAGAGTTGGTGAATCTACCTCCTTTTCCTCTGGATCTATGTCATGTGCACTTGCTTCCTGTGGATTACTGCTACCGGATTCTTCTTCAATCATTTAACTTTCTCTTACTTTTGTGTTTGATAGAGGGAGGTACTAAAGCAACAGCCCTCAATTGGTCGGATGACACATTGTCTATTCTAACGTCATCTTCTTCCCCTGAATCCTCGTCTATCAGGTCAGCTGTGGCATTGGTGGGATGGAGCACTGGTACGTCCAAACCTCCCCCTGCAATGGCGTCATCATTTGCCTCCAGGAAAAGTTGCAGAGAGGAACCAACGTTCCGAAAGAAAACACAAATGCGTTTGGTACTGTGCATACCTACAGTAAAATGTAAATGAAAAAAATCACAGGTCGTAATTAAAACTCACAAACTAAGTTCTGGAAATATCAAAAAGTTATGAAAGACACCAAAAATATAGGTACAATACTCAAATAATCAGTACCACTCAGTGTTATATATTTTTTTTTCTTCATATAAACAATTCCACATTTGCTGACGTCCTTCTGGAAGGACACGCAAGTTTCAGGCCACCCGTGCCCGGTAATAATAGTTATGTGCTAAATCAAACCTATCTATATTATAACTTACATTGTTTTATATTGAAAATGAAAAAAAAATTGATAAAAAAGTCAAAAATACAATGAATTTACTTAAAAATCCCACTCGGAGTCGGTCTCGTTCATCCATTGAAATTTACAGCTATCTAAACTTTCTTATCAGAGTCACACGCAAGAATAAATCAAAATAAAAGTGGTGTCAACTTATCACTCGAAAATCTAAACAAAGAGTTTGAGGTATCGCCAACCATCCCCAACAAGTTGCATTAATTAGAAAAATCCACAACGTAGTACCTTTCAAGCGTCCTTCTGGAAGGACGTCAGCCCCATCTGGGTTAATTTAAAAATATAATAACTTAAACTCCGGATTTGTTTTTGTAAGGTATATTTATATCCCCTGATAAGCTGACCAAATCTGCTACTATAACTTTTATGTCAACAACAACAAAAAAGAGCGAATCTCTTTTCTTCTGCAAACCTCTACCTGGTAGTCCCAAAAATGTTTGCATTGGTGATTCACGGTGATTGGTGGTGATTCAATTGGAAAAAAAAACATAATTCTGAAAAGCACTTTGATGTTAAAACTCACACTCCAGCATTCACATGACTGCTGGAGTAAAGGGGGCTTTTCAGTCTTACCTCGGCAGTATAAAGAAGGTATAATTATTCTATTTTTTTCTATTCTATTTAGGATGAAAACTAAATTTTTTTTAACCAAACTCAAATAAGTCTTCTGCCCCTATCCTCTCAGGACGCCGAAAACGAATCGCTCCAAGCGTGCCAAATCGCCGACTACAAGAAGCGCAAGGAGATGTTCCAAACCATATTCGACTGCGCCACTCACGAGTCCCTGGTGGCGAGGGGCGAGCGCCACCTATCTCCAGGGCGCTGCAGGGGTCCATTATGATACATGTCCGGGTGACCCGTTCAAAC
>JAMCCL010000025.1:0-60000 GCA_024516035.1 Bactericera cockerelli
CGGCCGCAGATGCTGGCCGAAACTCAAGAAATAATATTAAAATAGTGCAAATAAAATCGGGGTTAGCCGCAAAATTGTTTTAAAAATATTATTGGGGCCCCAAGCTAAAAAGTTTGAGAACCGCTGTTCTAAACCATTGAAATTTAAACCTGTTAAACTTGAATTTTGATGAAAAATGAAGTAACTTATTAGCCTATTAAAGGTACCTGCTTTTTTTTACCCTGTGTTTTTTTGTTGTTGATGCTAAGGGTGGAATGGAAGAGATTGCCGCAAGCGATAGCCCCGCCCTTTAGTTAGGAATTTTCTACTTTTTTATTTATTTATTTTCAAACAATTTATCATTTATTAATTTTGAAAGTTATAAAAATAAAAATAATAATATTGTATAAAAACAATAATATTGTTGGTTTTTTTTCTTGCGATTTTTTACCAAAAGAGTAGAAAGTAAAACAACAAAATGAGAACAGTAACTTAATTCTATAGTATGTGTTCAAAAAAAAAATTTCCAACTCTCTGGCGTTCCAACTCATCCAACTCTACCCTATTCCTATTTTTTTTCGTATCTCGCGGTAGTTTGCTTGTCCCCGTGCTGTGCAGGTGATATCCAGGTAAAATCAACAGGGTAAAAGGTAAAGACATAGAAGGAAAACAGTAACTTAATTCTGTAAAATGTGTTCAAAAAAAAAAATCCCAACTCTCCGCCGTTCCAACTCATCCAACTCTACCCTATTCCTATTTTTTTTTTTTTTTTTTTTTTTTTTTTTCGTACTGCGGTAGTTTGCTTGTCCCGGTGCAGTGCAGGTGATATCCAGGTAAAATCAACAGGGTAAAAGGTAAAGAAATAGAAAAAAAACAGTAACTTAATTCTATAGAATGTGTTAAAAAAAATCCCAACTTTCCGGCGTTCCAACTCATCCAACTCTACCCTATTCCTATTTGTTTTTTTTTTCGTACCGCGGCAGTTTGCTTGTCCCGGTGCAGTGCAGGTGATATCCAGGTAAAATCAACAGGGTAAAAGGTAAAGAAATAGAAAAAAAACAGTAACTTAATTCTATAGAATGTGTTAAAAAAAAATCCCAACTTTCCGGCGTTCCAACTCATCCAACTCTACCCTATTCCTATTTTTTTTTTTTTTTTTCGTACCGCGGCAGTTTGCTTGTCCCGGTGCAGTGCAGGTGATATCCAGGTAAAATCAACAGGGTAAAAGGTAAAGAAATAGAAGAAAAACAGTAACTTAATTCTATAGAATGTGTTAAAAAAATCCCAACTTTCCGGCGTTCCAACTCATCCAACTCTACCCTATTCCTATTTTTTTTCGTACCTCGCGGTAGTTTGCTTGTCCCCGTACAGTGCAGGTGATATCCAGGTAAAATCAATAGGGTAAAAGGTAAAAAAAATATAGAAGGAAAACAGTTACCTACTACACTGTGTGGCTTGGAAGAGAGAAAATAATGTAAGACGCTAGGGGTAATAGGGGAGGTGGGGTGAGTTGGGGGGGCGGGAGGGGAAATCGTTGCAAGAGCTAATAAAACACATGGGGACGTCATATTTTTTTTATACAACTTCTTCTTCTCCACCTCCCCCCCACCCCCTCTGTTCTTTGCCTTATTCTTCTTCTTCTCCACGCCCCCCCTCTCCTTTCTGTTCTTTCCCCTCTTCCTCTTCATGTTATTCTACCTCTTCTTCTCATACTGTTTTTTCTTCTGCTCCTTTTTTTTTGTTTTTTTTTTTCTGTTTTTTTTTTAAATTTATTTATTTATGTATTTAATAACAGGATAACATATACAAAGGTATTTTTCCAAAGCTAAAGCTTCTAAGAAAAATAATAATAATAATATCGCCTTATTTTTGTTGGCATAATGGGACTACCTGTCTTGCGCTGACAGTCTAAATAAAGCACTACTTATACTTATACTTATACTTATTTATACTGCCCGATTAAGACTATTAAAGTCCCATTATTCCAGCAGTAAGCCCAAGACATATTATTATGTGGTAAAAATCCCAATTGGGAGGATAAATTGTCATGTCCCGGCTGGGTTTCGAACCCACGACATCTGGATTCACAGAGTGCCGCCTTTACCACTGAGCTACCGGGAAAAAAAAGCTTTTTTTCTGTTTTGTTCTTTTTATCGAGATGAGTTAAATTTTGAACCTATTTAGCAGCCTTCTTATTTCGTAGCCATGAAACAGGAGCTACTGTAGACGCTTGTAGTCTGTGTTATAGCTTGTTCATCCCGTAGTATGCCTCCCCTCTGATGGGTAAGAACTGACACAATACTTTCCATTTAGGTGCTGCGTCAACACAAGTGCACCGTAAGGTATAGGTATCCCTTAGAAACAACGGTAACCAAAATTTGAATACAATTTTTTTGTCATGGCGGGGGTTCGAACCCGGGACCTTCCGCTTGACAAGAGAATATTTTATCACTGAGTTGTTCGTGCGGTCAATTTTCTTCTTCTTTTTGTACTTTGCTATAGTGTAAGTTGAGACAGAAAAACGCATTTTTTTTACAAATATGTAGGGAGAAAAAGGGTCACACGAACACGTGTTGAAAAAAGCCTACATACATGTTTACATAGTATTTGGTATAAAACTGCCAGCCTCCGTGGCGTAACGGTTGTGACTACTGCCCGTAGTTCCGAGATCCCGAGTTCGATCCCCGGTTGGAGCAGAATTTTCAAAGAAAATTCTGTTCTCCAAACACGTGAGGCTGGCATTTCCGGCAATACCCAGACAGGGTCAGGTTAATGTGGGTAGCTGGTAGGTTTCCCAGCAGGCGGAGGGTAAAACCCCCGTCCTGATCAGGACGTTAAAACCAAATAGAATCGTTGGCGTTAGGAAGGGCATACAGACATAAAAAAATGTGCTCCATTCTACCAACCTCAACCATGAGGTTGAACAATGCCGACCCCAATAGAAAAATAAGCTAACATGGGATAAAGGCAAGGAATATACATATTAGATATAAAACTGTATGTAATTTGTAAATGCACATCAGTACACCTATCTGTATACAAAAGGCGCATTTTTTTTGTTGTTCTAAAAACAAAAAATTGAATAGATACCCACCTAACAATAATAATATTCCGAGACCGTGTGTAACATATGGGACCGCGTGTAATAGAGAGGTGGGGGGATAACAAAAGCTCTACAATATTTATACCTACCTGCTCCCTAGATACATAATTATTTAGGTGTATGACATTTTTTATAAAGTCAAAAAAATGCTCAACATTATTTTCTTTCACTTTCGACTTTTCCCACACTTACTCAGGGTCGACTTTTCCCACACTTACTGAGGGTCGACTTTTTTCTCGTGGTTGAGGTCGATTGGTTTTGGCACTCCATTTGACTTTCTATTCATCATCATCATGGTGTCGTCGTGAACGATGGTAGCCAGACAGTGAAGTAAATACATTACTTTGAAGTTTTTGTACAGGGTGGTTGAGGTAGGACCGATTTTTTAATTTAAATTTACGGATGTCGCATCCATTTAAACATAATCGCGACCATATTGAATTATATATCATCATCATAGGGTGGCGTCATCGTGAACGATGGTAGCCAGACAGTTGAGTAATGAGCACTTCTACCACTGTCTTTACAAGGAGGCTAATAATTGACAAAGGCCCCCAGAACCAAGCCAATTCTGCTCTACTCCCTGTTTAAGTGTTTATAGTCCCCCAGCCAGATTTTCTATTAGCATATCTTATTGATCAATTCGATATTGCTCATCTACTGATTTACACAGGTACTTACTTTCCGAGTCCATGTGTGATGTCATATGAATTGATATGAATAAAGGATTGATATGAATATTGAACCCTTTGGACGCCCAGAACAATAGTTCTGGGCTCCTTCCGTGTCCAGTGTGTAGTGTATGTGTACTTGTGTTGTTTGTTGAAATTATGCAATTAAAACTGACAAATTTAAAAATATTTCTTAAAATTTGATAGGAATTTTAAAATCCACCGTACCTTCTCAAATTTGATGAAGTTACACAGGTAGAAAACACTACTTCTTCCTCTGGAATCTGCATTTGAATGCTAGGCAGCTGCTTTTTAAAATTCAACATGTAGCTCTTATAAACCCACAATGAAATTATTTATATTATCCTTAGACATTAGTCAAAATTTAGTCACCAGTAGCGGACATCGACTACCGATAAAAAAAGTTGCGAGATGTGCAAACCAGTTCTTTTTTTTTCAGGAAAAGATACGCGGTCTAGAAAGTGCGGTACAATAAATTCCAGGGATGCCTACTTCACCTATTTATTCCCCCTAGGGAGGAATGAATAGAAAGTTATTCATTTTCCAACCCCCTTCTCACTTCATCCTCCCTAATCAGGCGGGGGGAGAGAGATAGTTAGGTAGTTAGGCCTTGTTTGAGAGCCATAGACTAGAATTGAAAATTATTAGAAAAGTTTTCTCTTACTCTCTTTTTTTTCTTTCTTTCTCTCTCTCTCTCTCTCTCTCTCTCTCTCTCTCTCTCTCCCTCCCTCTCTCTTTCTTTATCTCTCTCCCTCCTTCTCTCTCTTTCTCTCTCTCCCTCGCTCCTCTCTCTCTCACACACTCTCACTCACTCCCTCTCTCACTCACTCCCTCCCTCTCTCTCCCTGCCCTATAAAAAAAATCCTATAAACTTTTGAAAGTTTTTTTTTTCCTTTGTTTTAAAAAACCAAAAAGTTTCAAATAGACATGATTACAACTTTAAAAAAAACAGACCTTTCAACACATTTTCTCCATTGTAGGTACTAACATCGTGTTCGCATCGTGGAATTTTACAGTAAATATACATACACAAAAATCGCGTTTAAATCCTGAAATTTTACAGTAAATTTTTTTACAGTAAATATACACAAAAATCGCGTTCAAATCCTGGAATTTTACAGTAAATATACACAAATATGTAAATTGAGAGCTATGTCTAACTGATTAGTCCAAATAAAGACGAAACTAAAGGCTGCTCTGTAAATATTTTAAAGTCTATGATATAGACATTTAGACAAGTCAAGCTTTTAATCTTGTGACTATGAATTAGTATAGATGACAATGAATCCTAATATTATGAGTATTATTTTATAATTTTAGTGAACAATTATTAAATGAAAACTAACATAGTTAGCACCGCCCTTGATCAAGTTTTGTTTAATAATATCAACTTTTTTTCTTGTAAATTGTATATACTTTATTTTGTAAATAATAATAATAATAATAATAATAATTGTTTTTATTAATATTTTCATACTATGTCGCATCATCTATCTCCTCTTAAGTACTCTTGTACTTTTCGGGAGATAGGGTACATTTTACAATATATGTTAAATCATTTCTTCATTAATCTTTGTCTTCCATATTGATTTAAATTTCATTATTGCAATTTATCAAATATTTTTTTAACTCTTTCTTCATTTTATTTTCATTAAAAATATTTCTCAGATTTGTTGGAATGTTATTTAGCATAGTTGGGATTTGAAAAGATCTTATTGTTGCTCCATAATTATTGTTGACTCTCGGTGTTATATAATACACATGTCGCGTGTTATGATTTGTGTCTTCTGTTCTTCTATAATTTTCTTTATAATAATGTTTGGTTAAAAGCGTATAGATATATAAATTTTCAAAGTTCAATATTTCATTTTCGTTGACTATTTTGTTTCTTTGTGCTTTAGATGACCATGGATACACGACTGATTTTATGATCTTTTTTTGTGCTGATTTGATGAGTTTTTTATTATTTTCAGTGCTGTATCCAAATATTTCAATGCCGTATCGTATAACAGGATCGCATAATGTTTTATACATCAAGCATTTTATTCTTAATGGTACGATTTTTTTAATGAAATGTATTTTGTATGATATTATATTCATTTTGTTCTTTAAGTATAAATATTGTGTTCTCCATTTCATATCATTATCGAAATGCAATCCTAAATATTTTATTGATTTTTGATTCTCAATATTTTTGCAAACACAATTATTTAATTTTTTATCATCTATGCATTTATTTTCATGTATTTTTAGATGTTTTATATCAAATTGTCGAAAACGTCTCACCATTGGATTTTGATATAATATTGCGACTGTCTTTTCCTTATTTAAAAAAATATCTTTTTTATGCAACCATATTATAATTTTATTCATATCTTCTTGTACTGTTTTGTATAGTTCATCAATATTTTCATGTATATAATATATTATAGTATCATCTGCATACTGTATTATTTTTGATCTAATTCCAATGTTATTGATATTATTGACATATATGTTAAATAATGTTGGTGATATAATAGCCCCGGTTATTAATCCACAGGAAATATCATTTTCTTTACTTTCGAGATTACCTATTTTCACCTTTTGTTTTCTTTCTTGAAAATAATTAATAAAAAAATCTTTTGTTTCATTGGCAATGCCCATTTCTTCTAAAGATTCAATCATTTTCTTATGACTTATAGTTTCGTAAGCTTTTTTCAAATCTATTGATAAAGTTAAACATAATTGGTTATTATTGAGTGCATTATTTATATCTTCTTTATATATGTGTAGCGCATCAACAGTACATCTATTCTTTCTAAATCCAAATTGATTTTGACTAATAATATTGTTATTTTCCAGATATTCATTCAACTGTTTATTTACATGTTTCTCCATTATTTTTTCCAGACAAGGTAATACATTAATTGGTCTATAATTTGAATAGTTATCTTTTGTGCCTTTTTTATATACTGGTGTAACTTTTGAAATTTTCATTCCAGAAGGTATCTTTCTTTCAGTTATGATTTTATTTATGAGGTCTGTTAAAACATCTTGTAAATATAAAATGTTTAATTTTATGTCTTTTGGTCTTATATTATCAAATCCTGGTCCTTTATTTACATTCATTTCACGAACAATATTTGATAATTCTAAATTTGTGATATCTTTGATTTTAAATTTGTGACTGACATTATTCATCACACTAGCAATATTTAAAGATGCATTCAGAGTTTGTTTTTTGTTTTTGATTTCCATTATTTCATTTTTAAAATTATTGTTAAAATTATCCGCTATTATTTGCAAACTTAGTCCAGAATTTTTAAAATTATTTTTTATTGTATTCTCTACGTTGATTTTATGTTTACTGGTTACTTCGTTTATTAATTTCCAAGTCAATTTCATATCTCCTTTAACGTTGCTAAATTTAGAGTTATTTTCTTTTCTTTTGGCCTGAGTTATTTTGTTATTTAATCTATTTCTAAATTGTTGATATTGTTTCAAATAATAGGCGCTTCCTGGATTTGCTTTTGCACATTTCCACAAATGGTTTTTCATTTTAATATCATCTCGAATTTCTTTATTTATCCAAGTATTTCCTTCATATTTCTTTTTTATTTTTATACATTTTTTTGCTTCTTGGTATAATAACTCAAAGGTATTTACTATGTCACGGTATAATATTTCTGCAGATTTATCTACATATAATAATTGATTCCAATTATAATCTTCTATTAAACTTTTCATTTTATCTTCGTCTATGATATTAATATTTATTATTCTATTTTCGTCGTCTATTTTATCCTTTTTGATCTGTACAAATGTAAAATAATGGTCTGCTATTTTTTCTTTGATGACCCCTGCTTTAATGCTTTGTTTCGATCTGATATTTATGTGATCTAAACATGAACGTACAATTTTACCATTTAAAATTTCTTCTCTTGTAGTTATTTGGATTGAATTTAGTATTCCAAAACTGGATAATAAATCAATGTATTCTCGTTTGTTTGCTGTTTCTTCTAAAGTATTAATGTTTATATCACCGATTATTAATAAGTCTTTGTTCTTTATGTCCTTGTGTTTTATCCAATTTTTCAATTCATTTATAAATTCTTTTACATTCATTTTCGGTGGTCTATAAACTGCATTTAATTTTTTCAAATGTTAACTTTTTCAAATTTTATTTCAATATTTTCAGAAGCTTTGAATTGAATATTTCTGACTTCAGAAGCTTGGATATTGTCTTTGATGTAAACAGCAATACCACCTCCTTTTTTATTATTTCTGTGATATGTGTATACCTTGAAGTTTTTTATTTTAAATAAATCCATTTGTTCTTCTTTCAATGATATCTCTGTGAGAATTAAAATATCAATTTTTATAAAGTTTCTTAAATAAACTTTAAGTTGATTCCATTTATCAATATTTAAACTCCTAACATTAATATGGACAATATTCATGTTTTTAGCTTGTAAATTGATTTCTTTTTTGAACCATTCTTCTATATGTTCATATTCTTGTGTTAAAATTTCATGTTGAATATTTTCTATAATATCTCTTTCCATTAAAATATATTAAATTAAAATGTGATGGTGTTTCTTTTCTAGACTATTTGGGACAGATCGCCCAGAGTGTTCAAGAGTATTGTCTTGCTTTCTCTGGTTTCATCTTTTTTAATGAAGATTTTGCCATTTTTCGTCCATAAAAATTTGTAATTGTTTAAATATTTCAATTTTCTTGCTTCAAACATCAAATTTTTCTTTCTTTGAGTCAGGTGATCATTCACATAAAATCAAATAAAACTTGATTAAATCTGTTTAATAATTGTGTACCAGAATCGCTGACACATTGCTTCAGGACACTTTACTTTTACGTCTATGCCATTCAGGAAACGAAAAAACTCAAAATGAGAAAATTTTGGAAAATTTCAAAATACCAAGAGTTAAAAACTTACATTTTAAAAATATGGAAATTGAAAGCTGTCACAATCATCCCTATAATCATGTCCACCGAAGCAGTAGTAATGAAGAACTTCTTGAATTATCTCACAAAGATCAATGTTCATCATTCAAGAAGTGTCCTCATACAGAAAACCATCAAATTACAAACTTGTCAGCTAGTCAGAAGTTTCCTCAACACTATAACACAAATCTTGATACATCGGGTTCCCTCTATGTTATAATATAATTATGCTCTCAGTGGTTGTAACCCTAATCTAACCATTGGAGAAGAGAAGTAATCTGAATGATAATAATAATAATATAGAAATAATAAAGGTGCTGATGATAGAACATTCTTAGCGTATAATTTGGTTGTGCACATTATGAAAACATTTCGTAGGCTCTGTATGGGAAGTGCGTTCTGTGGGATGATTAATTACAGTTTGGATTGTACACGTAATGGGCTGTACACTCTGAGGAGCAGCATACAGTTAGGAGTGACAGTCGAAATGGAAGTGGATGAGAAATGGGCTGGAATTGTCGCTCGGAAAATTGTGCGTTTTTCAAGACCTGACTTTACCAAGCCATAATAATAATAAGTTATCATATTTGTCTTAAAAAGGAAATAAAAATACTAAAAAGGTAACATAATTATTTGTGTTGATCACTTTCGCGATATCACAACTACTCGCCTGGTGGTAACCTTCCACTTAAGAGTTATCATAGTTGTGTTAATCACTTTCGTGATATCACAACTACTCAAACTCACTTTACCAAATCCACGCTGAAACCGTGACTTGAACCACCGACCTTCAGGTTACAAGTCCATCGCCTTACCATTCAAGCTACTGATAATAACAATAACACTCTTTAGTGGAAGGACCTCAGTAGCTTGATCGATAAGGCGGTTGACTTGTAACCACGAGGTCGGTGGTTCAATTCCCGGTTTCAGCGTAGATTTAGTAAAGCAAGACTTTTCAAGACCTGACTTTACCAAGCCATAATAATAATACAATAACACTCTTTAGTGGAGGGACATCAGTAGCTTGATCGACAAGGCGGTGGACTTGTAACCTGGAGGTCGGTGGTTCAAGTCCCGGTTTCAAGCGTAGATTTAGTAAAGCGAGTTTGAGTAGTTGTGATATCACGAAAGTGATGAACACAAATATGATAACTCTTTAGTGGAAGGTTACCACCAGGCGAGGTTAATGCTCTAAGCATTTTCTACCACCTAACCCTCAGAGTCTTATTATGATGTAGTCACAAAGTAAAATTAACGAGGAAAAATTCATGCACTGGGTGGGATTCGAACCAACGGCTCCCTACTCCACCTGTATTACCAGACTAGGGCGTTAACCACTTGACTACCAGTGCACTTGTCGTCTCAATAAGGCTTGATGTTTCTTAATTTCGGTGATCCAGTGTGAGTCATTTCTCTTCTTCTTTTTTTTCTCAATAATCTCTTTTAATTTTATGTTTTTGTACCTTTTTCTTTGCTCGGGCGTTCTTCTTTTTGTAACCACGAAGTGACGTTTCTGAGGGATCTTCTACTTCTTCTTCTTCTTTTTTCTCAGAATTCTTTTTCTTCATTTTACTTCCAGAAAGTTTCGGGAATTTTCGGGGAATTCGGGGGGTGTTCTCTAACTTTTGTTTTTATCTTCAACAAATTAAGTTGCTCTTGTTCAATTCGATTTTCTCTTTTGTTTGTGTTTTCCTGTGTATCGTGCTCTTACTTCTTCTAATTCACTTTCATCTTGTATCAAACTCAGAGGAGAAGTGTTGTCGTATTGTTCTTCACCGACCTCTGTAGCTTGATCGATGAATTTGCTTTCCATTGCTTTCAAAACAAAAAAAAAAAACTTCATCGATAAGACTGCGGACTTATAACCATGGGGTCGCTGGTTCGAGAGAGAGAGAGAGAGACAGAGAGAGAGAGAGAGAGAGAGAGAGGAAGTAAAAAAACAAATCGCACTGTTCAAATAACACCAAAAATGTAGGAAAAACAGTATTGTTCTACATTGTGACAGGAATTCCAGGACACGCATTTAGGCCTAGTCAAGTTTCTGTCCCTTTTAATTCTTCTGGGAATTTGTCGCTTGAAAGGTCAAATTTTAAAAGGTGACTACCAGAGGGCGTGTGTTAGGAAGTAGAAGTTTAGTATGAAAAATCAACGGAAGGAGAGTATAAATTATGTGTGACTGAGAGAGAGAGAGATAAGGAGAGTGTGAGGGAGAGAGAGATAGGGAGAGACAGCGAGGGAGAGAGAGATACAGGGAGAGAGAGGGAGAAGGAGAGAGAAAAAGTGTGAGGGAGAGAGGGAGGGATGGAGAGAGAAGAAGAGAGAGAGAGAAAGGGAGGGAAGGAGGGAGGGAGAGAGAGAGTGTGAGGAAGAGAGAGAGAGAAGAAGAGAGAGAGAGAAAGGGAGGGAAGGAGGGAGGGAGAGAGAGAGTGTGAGGAAGAGAGAGAGAGAGAAGAAGAGAGAGAGAGAAAGGGAGGGAAGGAGGGAGGGAGAGAGAGAGTGTGAGGAAGAGAGAGAGAGAAGAAGAGAGAGAGAGAAAGGGAGGGAGGGAGAGAGAGAGTGTGAGGGAGGGAGGTAGAGAGAGAGAGTGTGAGGGAGGGAGAGAGAGAGAAAGAGAGGAAGAGAGAGAGAAGGAGAGGAAGAGAGAAGGAGGGAGAGGAAGAGAGAGGCAGGAAGATACAATGAGAGGGAGAGAGGAGGGATAAAAAAATGATAATAAAGAGATAATTTTTAATTTATTATATTAGAAATGTCCCCACCTCCAGTCCTCTATGGCTCAGTGGTTAAGAGCATTGGTTGCTGACGTGGAGTGAAAGTGTCTTATGTCATTGTGTGTGTATGCTGTTTTATACAACAATAATTTGTATAAGATAATATTGCATTTATTTGCTAAAATTGACCTCATTTTTGTTTTAAACTACCCAGGATTAAGCTACTAAGTGAATTACACTCTGAATCTTGACTTGCGCTCCAAAAAACACGAAAATTGAAACATCAACCCAACTGGAAAGATAAATCTAAATTAGAAGAAAGAGAAAAATGTAGACAGAAAAAATGGATAAATGCAGTGGAAGACAGAGTGAGAGGTGGCGAAGGAGAGGAAGTTTTAGAAAGTATTGCAATTTTACTTGCTCCTAATTTTAAAGATAAGTTTTAGAAAGTATTACAATTTTACTTTCTCCTACTTTTGAGAATAAGTTTTAGAGAAATTATTATAATTTTATAATCTCCTACTTTTAAAAATAAGTTTTAGAAAGTATTGCAATTTTACTTTCTCCTATTTTTGAGGATAAGTTTTAGAGAAAGTATTACAATTTTACTTTCTCCTACTTTGAAGGATAAGTTTTAGAAAATAATACAATTTTATTTTCTCCTACTTTTGAGGATAAGTTTTAGAAAGTATTACAATTTTACTTTCTTTTATTTTTGAGGATTAGTTTTAGAAAGTATTACAATTTTACTTTCTCCTATTTTGAAGGATAAGTTTTAGAAAGTATTACAATTTTACTTTCTCCTACTTTTAAGAATAAGTTTTAGAGAGTATTACAATTTTATTTTCTCTTACTTTTAAGGATAAAGTATAGAAGATATTGCAATTTTATTTTTTTAATACTCTTATGACTAGTTTATTAATGATGTCATAGGTGGAATTCTACGTGAGAATGAGTGAGAGGAGCGAGACGGTGGATCAGAGGGATTGTCTGTGAAGATGATGCAGGAATGGGAAGAGTAGAGGAATGATGTATTATTTCACTTTTGTAAGTTTTTTATAGTAAAAATATTATTTAAAGTTATGAAAAAAAATAAAATATTTTATGATGCCTCAGTGCATAGTAACTAACAGCCTGATCAAGCACGGCCATTATCTATTATCATATTTTTTATAAAGTTTATTGATATAATTCTTTCATTATAGCGACTGTACTCGTACGGAGTGCCAGTAAAAAACAAATAAAAGAATGACGATAAACTATAATATTTCCGATTTCTAATATTAGAAATTTATCGGAAGTAAAATAATTTAGAGCATTAATTTGCGACGGAATGGAAGATAATTAAATTAGATATAATAAGAGCGGGAAAAGTTACGACAATAATGAAGCGTATGAAGAAAAGGAAAATAAAAGAAAAACATTAAAAATTTAAACAGTTAAGTAAACAGATAAAAGCAATTGAAGAAGGAGATAACGCAAAACAAAAAGACACAGAAAAAAATGACATGTCTGGAAAACTGAAAAAACGTTGGGATGCAATGGGTTGGAAAAAATATTTTTTCAAGTTTTTCCATCGAAATATGGAAGACATTTTTTTTTTTTTTTTTTTTTTTTTTTTTCACTCGAAGAAAAACATTAGCAGCAGACAGAAAAGGAAAAGAAATTTAAATATTTACTGGCGAAAACACTCTGAACTTTTCTGGTGACCTTGAATTTTTAAAACAAAACGCTGACTTTTTGTCAACAATTTTGAAAAGTTAAGAAAATTGGGTAGACGATATTTCGAAAACTATTTTTTTAGCTGCTTTTTTTTACGTTTTTTAAAACATTAGAGGTAGTAGTCACCGTGGTCGAGTGCAGTTGCGCACTAGGCTTACACGCAAGGTGACCTGGGTTCGATTTCCGGTTGGAAAAGAAAGCCAAAAAAAAAAACGTACATATACATTACCATGTCAATTTAATCAGGTGTATGTCAGGATATAGCATTGGATATTTTATTATTATTATGAAATATGTTGAAACAAAACTTGATCAAGGGCGGTGCTAATGCCAACGGCATTCTCTTCCACAATATTTAATCAGGATATAACATTGGAGGTCATACCTGATAGACACCCGGCCCCACTCAGGCTGAGTGAGGTCAATTTCAATAGCTGGAATGTTTGCCCAGCGAATGGTGCATAAACCCTTACCAAGATAAGGCCATGTACTTCACCGTTATTGATGGTGTCTTTCATCACGGCCATGCCTCGGTTTACTTGCAGCAGGCTTATGCGCAACCAGGCTTTCATTATTAAATCTTCTTCTTTTTCCCAAACCTACTTGAGGTCGGCATTAATTTGTTCCATGAATCCTTTCCTTCCATATCTTTTTATTTAATATCTTTCTATTCGATATCTTTCGTCCTCTCTTGTCCAACTCTTAGGTCTTCTATTAAATGCGTCTCTTCTAAGAGATTAGGTCTTCATCATCATTGTCTCCATTTCAAATTTGGTCTTCCTCTCCTTCTTTTACCACTTATTTAAAATTCTTGTATTATCTGACTCATATAGTTTTCCTCTTTTCGCTCTATTATCTCCAAATCATACCTATGTATATTTATCATACATTTCAGAAATGAAAATCACGACCGAGAAGTAAATGGGCGGAATAATTTTTGATAAGCAAGCCAAGGAGACACGTAGGGAGACAGGAATGATACATGAGTTTCTGTGGAAAATAGCTTTGGGGAAAGTGGCATATTTTTTCATACAAGGTGTCCTCGCTTTTTATAGAAAATATCAGAGTCAATTCAGCCTCTCATTTTCCTTCAAAAAGTTGTAACAAAAGTGAAAAAAATTCGATCCAGCCGGGATTAGAACCCAGGTCACCTGAATGGGAGTCGAGTGCGCTATTCTTGTTGACAACCAGGAGGAGAAAAGAAGAAGAAGAAGTGATAAATGACAGCAGGCATGAAGCGAAGAGACAGACTTTCAACTGAAAGACAAAAAAAAAAAATCCGAGAAAGGTAGCTTTTCACGTCGGTCGTACGGTGAACAATTTATCATGCACGGCGAAGGAATTTGCGATAGTAATAATAATAATAATAATAATAACAACAATAATCACCATCATCATCATCATAAAAATACTGATAATAATCGTTTTCGAAAATTCCCGAGGAACGCGAAATTTTGAATTGAATCTCGCGAAGCGTCTGGGGATTCAAAGGAGGGATGTGGGAGCTGTTCTGTTTTGAGGGCAGGACAATTTTTTTGGGGAGTGTTGAAATGTAGGATGGAAGTGCTTCCATTGAAGTATGGGACGTAAAGCATTTGACTTAGAATTATAATAAGAAGCCCAAGACGTATTACTATACAAAATACCAAAATAGGAGGATAACTTGTAGATGTCCCGACATGGTTTTGAACCCGCAGCCTCTGAGTTACTAGACCGAAAAGATTTTCCAATCTTCTTTGCCAAAAGTCCGCTCTACAACCAGCCCTGCACGACGCTTGTTGAAGAGAAAGAGAGAGAAGACATTTGTAACAGTTACAGTCTGCAGTTACTGCAGAGATAGAACAGCAAGTGTAACAAGACTAGTCAGAGAAGTCAATAATGGTAGAAATTGACATTACAGACAAGAAAACAATAACAAACAGACGGAGCAGTATTTAACCAATGAACAAATCAAAAGAAAACAGCAAAAAAGATATCAAAAAAGGTTGAAATTTTACATTAAATTCTAGCAAAAACTCTTTCATTAACAACATACAAACAACATTAAACCAATGATGAAAACAAACAATATCCAAGCGAATAGTTGGACTTTAAAATTATACCAATAAACATTCAATAATTAGAAAACAAACATCACAAATAGTGATGAGCCACCTATTTTTACTCTTCCTACAGAAGCATTAAACCAAAAAAACAAAGCATAGCAAATGTTGATGTTTCAGTAATTTTTGTTCTTACTGCAGGACAAATAAACAAGCAGCATTCAACCAATAAACAAACCAAAACAAAAAATTCAAATGGTGATGTTGCAGTAATTGTTGAAATTCAACCAATAAAAAAACAAATAATTCAAATGGTGATGTTGCAGTAATTGTTGAAATTTCTGCAAGACAGATAAACAAGCAGCATTCAATCAATAAACAAACCAAAACAAAAAATTCAAATGGTGATGTTGCAGTAATTGTTGAAATTCAACCAATAAAAAAATAAAACTGGTGTAAACATCACACGACTTTCCTTATCTCCCAAAAAGGAGTCGAATTCCGCCACTGGTGACTGAACGGTAACAGATAACTAAAAATCAATGCCAAATTCGTGATCAGCACTTCAAAATCATTTAATTTGATATGTCACAACCCCCATCTAGGATGAATAATAAAAAAGTTAGTCCAATCGGGTCCCCCTACAATACCGGTAAATTGGGGCCGGTTTCCAAAAAGTTAAAGATATCAAAAAAATGATCAGAGTGAACCCCTATTATTTTTTTAATCTGAGAAAATGTTGTTCTCGAACTTTTTTTGTATCTTTAACCAATTCAAAGAAGCGGTGCTTGCGGCCAATATTTGCGGCCCTGCGGCCGCAGAATGCGGCCGATTTCAACCAAAAGTTTCATGGTTCGTCTGGTGTATAAAATTAATTACCATACCAAATTTCAAGTCTCTAGCTCTTACCGTTCTTGAGATATCCTGTTCACACACAGACACACAGACAGACACACAGACAGACACACAGACAGACGCACGGACCAATGGCTGAAAACCACTTTTTTGGTATCCTGAGGCTATGATTCGTCCAGAAATGTGAAAAGCTGGGTAGGTCAAATTTTCGACGAATACAATACTTTCCTTATTATAGGATAAGGAAAGTAACAAATAATTCAAATGGTGATGTTGCAGTAATTGTTGAAATTTCTGCAAGACAAATAAACAAACAGCGTTCAACCAATGAACAAACCAAAACAAATAATTCAAATGGTGATGTTGCACCTATTGCTGTTCTTGACAATTTGACAAACATACGAACAGAGAATTCAACCAAATCAAGAACAAACTGCCAGCGTCGCTGGTGCGTTCAATGAACCGGCTCTCCTAGGATCACCGAAATTAAGCAACGTGCAGTGAGGTTAATACTTCGTAATGGTGGCACTCCAGCCCCACCCAGGCTGGGTGAGGTTAATTTGGATAGCATGTTTGAGAATTTCCTGCGAATGGAGGGTAACACCCCCGTCGTGATATGACCATGTAATTGAAAGCGACAAATTATTGAACATGTTTCACAACGTGTAGTTGTAGCTTTATTTATAAACATATGCAGATAGAAAGAGATATAAATAAACAATAAGTAATGAAATAATAAAATTAAATCAACACAAATAGAGATGAAACGGTACATCTGCAATTGTTTCCCCTAAAACCAGACCTGCACGAAGCTTGTTGAAGAGAGTGAGAAGACATTTGTAACTGCAGAGATAGAAACAGCCAAGTATAACATGACAAGAGAAAGATGTCAAGAAGACACTTGACAAAGACACAGAGACAAATATACAGAAAACAAAAGTGGGATAAGGAGGAGGAGAAGAGGGGGGATGAGATGAATAACTGAGGGAAGTGTTCTTTCTTCTCCTTTTTCTTCTTCTTCTACTCCTCCATCCTCTGCACAAGGAAAAGAAGAAATAACTAGTAGAACAGAAATAAAACCGAAATGATTGATAGAGCAGGAGGAGGAAGGAGAAAATGAAAACGATAGAACTAGGTTGAGAAAGAGGAGCTTTAAAAGAAAGAGAACTTGAATTTTCTCCTTCTTCTACTCTTCCGTCATCTGCACAAGGAAAAGAAGAAATAAAAACTACTATAACAGAAATAAAACCGAAATGATTGATAGAGCAGGAGAAGAAAGGAGAAAATGAAAACGATAGAACTAGGTTGAGAAAGAGGATCTTTAAAAAAATATCTGGTGTAAACATCACACGACTTTCCTTATCTCCCAAAAAGGAGTCGAATTCCGCCACTGGTGACTGAACGGTAACAGATAACTAAAAATCAATGCCAAATTCGTGATCAGCACTTCAAAATCATTTAATTTGATATGTCACAACCCCCATCTAGGATGAATAATAAAAAAGTTAGTCCAATCGGGTCCCCCTACAATACCGGTAAATTGGGGCCGGTTTCCAAAAAGTTAAAGATATCAAAAAAATGATCAGAGTGAACCCCTATTATTTTTTTAATCTGAGAAAATGTTGTTCTCTAACTTTTTTTGTATCTCTAACCAATTCAAAGAAGCGGTGCTTGCGGCCAATATTTGCGGCCCTGCGGCCGCAGAATGCGGCCGATTCCAACCAAAAGTTTCATGGTTCGTCTGGTGTATAAAATTAATTACCATACCAAATTTCAAGTCTCTAGCTCTTACCGTTCTTGAGATATCCTGTTCACACACACACAGACAGACGCACGGACCAATGGCTGAAAACCACTTTTTTGGTATCCTGAGGCTATGATTCGTCCAGAAATGTGAAAAGCTGGGTAGGTCAAATTTTCGACGAATACAATACTTTCCTTATTATAGGATAAGGAAAGTAAAAAGAGAACTTCTCCTTTTCCTCTTTCTTTTACTCCTCCATCCTCTGCACAAGGAAAAGAAGAAAGAACTACTATAACAAAAATAAAACCGAAATGATTGATAGAGCAGGAGGAGAAAGGAGAAAACGAAAACGAGGAGAAGATAGAACTAGGATGAGAAAGAAGAACTTTAAAAGAAAGAGAAATTGACAAAGAGAACTTCTCCTTTTTCTACTTCTTCTACTCCTCCATCCTCTGCACAAGGAAAAGAAGAAAGAACTACTATAACAAAAATAAAACCGAAATGATTGATAGAGCAGGAGGAAAAAGGAGAAAACGAAAACGAGGAGAAGATAGAACTAGGTTGAGAAAGAAGAACTTTAAAAGAAAGACAACTTGAGTAAGAAACAAAAAAAAATCTGGTGTAAACATCACACGACTTTCCTTATCTCCCAAAAGAGTCGAATTCCGCCACTGGTGACTGAACGGTAACAGATAACTAAAAATAAATGCCAAATTCGTGATCAGCACTTCAAAATCATTTAATTTAATATGTCACAACCCCCATCTAGGATGAATAATAAAAAAGTTAGTCCAATCGGGTCCCCCTACAATACCGGTAAATTGGGGCCGGTTTCCAAAAAGTTAAAGATATCAAAAAAATGATCAGAGTGAACCCCTATTATTTTTTTAATCTGAGAAAATGTTGTTCTCTAACTTTTTTTGTATCTTTAACTAATTCAAAGAAGCGGTGCTTGCGGCCAATATTTGCGGCCCTGCGGCCGCAGAATGCGGCCGATTTCAACCAAAAGTTTCATGGTTCGTCTGGTGTATAAAATTAATTACCATACCAAATTTCAAGTCTCTAGCTCTTACCGTTCTTGAGATATGTTTGGTATCTTCATTAGGTAGGTACCCTAACACGTACAAACTTTGCCGAAATGACCTAGTGCAAGTTAGGCACCTATATGCAACCGACTGCAGTTACTTATCTCTCCAGCAGAACATCTCTCTCTCTCGTCGGCTTAACATCACAGCATATAGGTGTGCCTTATTTTTCATTCAATTTTCAATTTTCAAATTAAATATCATTATTTAGTTAATCAAAGCCCACAATTTCCAAATCATAAAAGCTTTCATTACCATATCCCGCTCGCGATAGAACCGCCGCGTCGCGTCGCGCCGTTATCCGCGAAAAAGTGTTAAGTGGTAATGGGTAAGTTTTATGTTAAAGTTATCCTCTTAAACCTGCCTTAAATATATACAGTCCACTACAATTTCACAAAAACAAGATATCCTGTTCACACACACACAGACACACAGACACACACACAGACACACACACAGACACACACACAGACAGACGCACGGACCAATGGCTGAAAACCAGTTTTTTGGTATCCTGAGGCTATGATTCGTCCAGAAATGTGAAAAGCTGGGTAGGTCAAATTTTCGACGAATACAATACTTTCCTTATTATAAGATAAGGAAAGTAAAAATGAGAATGGAAACAAAGAACAATATGAAGGAGAAAAATAAAGCACATGAAATGCAAGAAAGAAAGAGAAAGAGAAAGAAAGCATTCATGAGATAGAAAAGCATGAAGAGATTGAAAAACCACGTAACAAACCTCACAGAAGAAACATAACCATACATGGTATTTTCTTACATAAATATGTATGATGATGTATTTTGTATGTATGTATTATGTACAATATGTACAAATATGTATGATAAGATGTTGTAAAGATTCACAAGAAATATTTTTTCCACATGTTATTTAACATATTATAAGATGTAGCGAGTACGTAAGAAATCTTTGTACACAGATAATATATGACTGTATACATAATTATTATGTACATAAATATGTTATAATAGTAGAATTATCACAATCAAGAAAATATAGCATCATAATTATAATCGCCATTATGCTAATTTTGCAGAACCACCAGCAACGACCATTTTCAGCTCTGCTACTGAAAAGCTGAAATTAATGTTGCTAAGTTTTTGTGTTGAGCTTCTGTCACTATAGGGGGAGGGGAGGGGTGAAAAAAGAGAGAAGGAAAGTATGTGAAACAGAGTTAAGGAGAGAGAGAGAGAGAGAGAGAGAGAAATGTGAGAAGGAGAGAAGAAGAAAGAAGTAAAGGGTACGAAATAATTAACGGCGAGAGAAATTAAAGGAGAGAGAAGGAGAAGGTAAGATACTCGTATATGCTTTGATTTTGAAACAGTTTCAATTTTTTATGTAAGAAAAAAAATACAATTGTCTATTTGTGCTTCCTTCAAGTTAAGGTTAATTTTTGGGGGGGGGTTTAGGCTGGGAGAGAGAGAGAGAGAGGGGGAAAAGGAGAGAGGAAGAGAGAGACACAAGAGGAAGAAAAGAGAGGAGTAAGGAATATTGAGAGAAAGAAGCGAAGAAAGAGAGAGAGAGAAAAATACTTCCGATTTCTAATATTAGAAATTTCTCGGAAGTAAAATAACACAGATAGGAAAATTGAGAGAGAGAGGGAAGGTTGGTTGGCAAAGTTTGTGAGAGACCCATGCCCTCCCTTCCCCCTCTCCTGGTTTTGGCTTTAATGACCACAGAAATCAATTAGATTTGACCTTGAACTGGATTGTGTCCAAGCATCAGCTTCCGGCGGTTTTGCAGCAGAGAGTTTGAGAGTTCGAAACCCGAGGTACCATAGAACTTATACTGACAGTCTTAATAAATCACTTTAAGTGGGGAATTGATACACATTTTTGTAATACCTATGTGGAGCTAAGTCTAGAATTTTCGTACTGTCTTCGATGACCGATCTCAGTAGCTTGATCGGTAAGGCGACGGACTTGTAACCTGGAGGTCGGTGATTCAAGTCCCGGTTTCAGCGTAGATTTAGTAGAACGAGTCTGAGTAGTTGTGATATCACAAAAGTGATTAACACAAATATGATAATTTTTAAATTTACTGTCTTAAATAGGGAAAATTAATGTCAAGTCATTACTTGAAATATCCATTGAGCCCTTAATTTCGATTTTGTATGACCAATATTACTAACTGTAGAATTTTATGACCAAGTTTGCTAGTGTGCAGATTTTGTTTGACCAACTTTGCTAAGTGTAGTTTTTGTATGACCAAATTTGCTAAGTGTAGTTTCCGTATGACCAGATTTGCAAAGTGTAGCTTTTGTATGTAAAATTTAGCTAAAATCTAGTTTTCGTATGACGAATTTTCTTCGTAGTATTTGTATGACCAATTTAGCTAAGTGTAGTTTTTGTATGTCCCATTTAGCTCAAATGTAGTTTTTGTATAACCAATTTTTCTAAGCGAAGTTTTTGTGTGACCAAATTTGCTAAGTGTAGTTTTTTGTGTGACCAATTTAGCTAAGTATAGTTTTCGTATGACCAGAAGGCTTGTTATGTTACTTTGTGCGAAGTTCTCAGGATCTTTCTCTCTCGCTCTGTTGCAGTAATGTTCCTCTGCCATTGACAGTTTAGACATGTCCTTGCTATATCTCTTCCTTTCTTTCTTTCTTTTTCTATATCTATCTCTCTCTCTCTCTCTCTCTCTCTCTCTCTCTCTTTCTCTTTTTTTTTCTCCTTCTCTCTCAATCTCTTTCTTTTTTCTCTTTTCTCTCTCTCTCTCTTTCTCTCCTTTTCTCTCTATCCCTTTCTTTATTTCTCTTTTTCTCTCTCTCCCAAGAAGTTGTATTATTAGCTTAGGTACTTTAGGTAGTGTTTCTATATTATTATGTCATCTCCTTTTTCTTACATCTCTTCATCATCTTGTTCTTTATTAATCTTTCCCTCTTCGCGTTATTACTTCTTATATGTACATATTTTATATGTACATACATACTCGTACGTATAAATAATATCTCCTTCATATATTTTCTTCGCTGCTACTTGTACAATGTAAGTTTATGTCATATTCTTCTTCATTTAAGTTGACTAGTTCTGGACCAAGTTATTTTTATTTTTTCATCTATGCTTTTTATTATTATTTTTTTTTATTCGTCTTCCATTTCTCTTCACTATTTGTAACTGTTTAGAAGGTAAATGTGTCTCTTCTTTTTCTCCATTCTCTCAATTACTTCTCAATGATACAGACATCTTGCATTTCAGCCAAACCTATTTAAGGGTTGGGTTGAAGAGATAACACTCTTCAGTGGAAGATAACCACCAAGTGAGGTGCTCAAAGCATTTTCTACCACTTAACCCTCAGAGTCTTATTATTATGTGGTCACAAACTCAAATTAATGAGGAAAAATTAATGCACTGGGTGGGATTTGAACCAACGGATCCCTACGCTACCTAGATTACCAGACTAGCGCGTTAACCACTTGACTACCTAGTCAGAAGAAAAAATCTGGTGTAAACATCACACGACTTTCCTTATCCCCCAAAAAGAAGTCGAATTCCGCCACTGGTGACTCAACAGTTACGGATACTTAAAAATCAGTGCCAAATTCGTAATCAGCACCTTAAAATCATTGGATTTGATATGTCGCAACCCCCATCTAGGGTAAATAATAAAAAAGTTAGTCCAAGCGGGTCCCCCCAAAATACCGGTAAATTGGGGCCGGGTTCCAAAAAGTTCAAGATATCAAAAAAATGATAAGAATAGACCCCTATTATTTTTTTAATCCGAGAAAATGTTGTTCTCTAACTTTTTTTGTATCTTTAACCAGTTCAAAGAAGCGGCGGTTGCGGCCAATATTTGCGGCCCTGCGGCCGCATCTTGCGTCCGATTTCAACCAAAAGTTTCGTGGTTCGTCTCGTGTATAAAACTAATTTGCATACCAAATTTCAAGTCTCTAGCTCTTACCGTTCTTGAGATATCCTGTTTACACACACACACACAGACAGACAGACAGACAGACAGACAGACAGACAGACAGACAGACAGACAGACGCACGGACCAATGGCTGAAAACAACTTTTTTGGTATCCTGAGGCTATGATTCGTCCAGAAATGTGAAAAACTGGGTAGGTCAAATTTTCGACGAATACAATACTTTCCTTATTATAGGATAAGGAAAGTAAAAATATAGATAAATATTTACACACGCATGTCCTAACTAAAGGGCGAGTTATTGCCTGTGACAATCTCTTCCACCCAATCCTTCGGCTTTCACATTTCCTTCCTCTGTTTTCTTAGTAGGATTTCTTATTTTTCCAGTTCTCCCACGTATTCTCTATTCATTTTCTGTATTATTTTTTTCTTCTTATCAAAATAACTTATACTTGCTCTTGTAATCTTTATTCACTTTTTTTTCATCCGTACTTTTTAGTCTTTTCTTCTTGCTATAGGCAATTCTTTCTAGTTCTTGTGAATGTCGTTTTTCCTATTTCTTTTGTATTCAACATTTCCTCCTTACTATTATTTCTACCTAAATGGTTTTACTTGTTGTAATCTTCGTCTCCTTCCTTCTCGAATCTTTCTTTTGATATTCGCCGCTTCCATATTAATTCCTCCGGGGAGAATCCTAGTGATTTTTTTTCTCTGTTGACTGTTTTTTTTACTCTCTCGTTACTCTCTCGTTCCCTGTTGCATCACACATTCCCTTTTATGTGGGATTCGGGACCGTTGGGAAAAAAAATCTTCAAGGCAACGTAGAGGTTTGAAAAACAGATGTTCTTTAAGCTCTTATGTTCGGTTCACATTGAGCTGAAGTGAAATGGAAAGTTAGTATGATAGGAATGCGACTAGTGTGCTGGGCACACTTCCAGTTCGTGCTACCATGGATGATGTATATTACTGTTAATAAAATCTTAGGGCGAAATTTTTATTAACAAAATAATTTTTTTTTTTGTAGACAAATTGTACAAATTTTATAACTCATAGACTCAATAGACAAATGGTATACCTCAAGTCATTGCTAAGCGTCGGTTTTCCCTATCTTATCCAGTACGTAATCCGTGACTTAGCGCCTCAGAGGTACTACAAATACGTCTATTAATTTGGCCTTGATTTACATCAACTTAACCGTTAGCATGATAGAAACTCAGTGATCGTACTCGCCTATTTTCTCTGTTACTTCTTCTGTCCTGCTCTCTCTTGAAGGATTAGATGTAAAAAAGTGAATAACTTTGAAGGCAAGTGTGGTGTTTTCTTGCTTTTTATGAACTCCATGCCAATTTACAGATTTCAGCTGATATCAAACGCAGCATAAACGTTTGAAGAAGATATTTTCCCATTGAAATACATACTTCTGTTTATGTCACTTGTAATCCAGAGAGGAAATTGCTCAAGTATTCTGAGTACTTTGCCCTCTGGATTGCAAATGGCAGAAATTTATTATCTGTAAAATAAAATAAATAAAAAAAAAATATCTTACTTCTGTTCGTGCTTAACTAACTTTATCCGTACTCTGCCATGAAATTAGATTTAAAATCAATGAACACATTATCAGTACAAGCTGAATATGGTAGGAGCCTAGATCTGGGCGCACATCGAAACCCTTCCACCAACGTGAGATAAGTATCTGTGCCTTTCTCACGGAGTTTGAAGTAGCTATTATTATAACTGTATAAACTTTAGAACCCTCTCTGTTTGATCTGAAAAAGACTTCAAATAAAATTCAGGAGAAGTAAATTGAAATAGTGAGAAATAAATCAAATTTAATGATGTTTTCTTAATACTTGACCCAAATTTTTCATTCCAGTACTTGAAAAACTATTAAACTAAAAGTACTTACCTCATCATAGATGAACTGATCGATTTCCTCCAGCGCTTTTCCATACAGGGTGTTCGGAAACGGCTCGTACTTCTGCGGCAAAATGGCGCCATCTTGAATAGACAACTTGTTTCGCGGCACAAACCCGTAGTCACGAATCGTCGCTCGATTTCGACGTGACTTCTTATCGAGCGATGCCTTTGTGAAAGGTTTCACTTGGATCTGCGAGCTTCTTGTATTAGACGTGCCGGCAGAGGAGTGGTTCGAATTCGGTGACGTTTGTCCCGCATGACTAGCGCTACCACTCGGTCCTCGCGACGCGGGAGATTGTGGAACTACGTGCGGTTGTAGGCGACCCCCTGCCTGGCCCGATTGTTGGTTGTTTTGAAAGATGGACGTTGGAAGGCGAATGGGTAGCATTGTGGACTATTAAGTCAGATGTGAGGTTAGTTTGTTCGCGGGACAAAAAATGGAACCTTTTGTTGAGGATTCATTTGGTATCCTCTTTTAGATTCTAATGATGACTATTCAAATAAATTGAATAACTAACTATCTACATAAGATGAACACTAGTTATTTATATACATTTTTAACTGTAGGCTTTGTTTTCTTATATTAAATTAACATATTAAATCTTGAGTTTTACATCTTCTGTCTAAGTATTGTATATTTTGAAGACACACTTTAATATTTATTGTTTTCATTGTTCAGTAATTACAAATGAACCATTGACCTTAAGATTCTGCAAAAATAAAAGTTTCAAATGAATCGAACTAGTATTTTCTGTGTGCATGGAATACAAACAGACAGACCTTACGCCCACAGCGCCAAAAACATATTGTATATTATTAAAATGGTAAAGTAATATGATTCTGCGCTACCCACTATTACACTATCTCTCTTGGTAAAAGGTGAAAATTAGAATATATTTATTGTAAAACAGACAAAAACTCGTACATTGGTAAAATTAAGTCATAAAAATTTCAGAGATGGCATCGCTGCGCGCTGGTGGGAAAAGAGCCCTCAATGCTTCCAGCGTTCCCTCTCTCAATTATCTCTCTTGTTTTGTAGTAATGATTTCGGCCAATAATGTAAATCTATGTTTCTTCAAGAACGCCATACATTTTGATCCTAATCAAGCTCGCCGCGAGGCGAACGCTCGTCAAGTAGCGCCAGCCAGCCCATATTAACACGAAACATAGTTTATTTGTATTTTGTTTTATTGTTTTTGCAACACTTCCCGCTAACTCTTAGCAATTTTTATTTCACATTCTAAAGATTTTTAGAAACTTATAAACTTGGTCTTTTGTTTTGATTATAAAATACCCACTAAAATTGTGACCCAATAACTCAAGGAAAAATATTATTATTATTATTATTACTTGGGAGAGTTGAAGTAATGATTATTTTTCGGTTCCAGGTGCGGTTAGCTCTTTGTGAAGGTGGGTTTTTAGTGCGTGGAAATCCCACAACCCAAGTCAAGTCTTTATCAGATTTTTTCCTTCCTTCAACCAAAAAAAAAAAAAAATACTTGGTAGGAAACGGAATTTTTTGAGACCATGCAGTTGAATGTGACGTACGAAAAAAAAAAGTTTCTAATGAATCTGACTAGTAATTTCTGAATGCACAGAGTAACAAACAGACAGACATTCATTATTTATTGTATAGAATTATGAACAGTGTTCTTCTTTTTCTTCCTTCATGTACGATTTTGACAAGCTCTTTGACGCATGAAACTCATGTCAATCATTGTCAAGGAAAGGAAGAGTGAAATTATGGGTGTATAGAAGGAAAGGAAGAGATACAGAGTGTATCAGAGAGAAGAAATAGTTAGGAGTGAATTATGGGTGTATAGAAGGAAAGGAAGAGATACAGAGTGTATCAGAGAGAAGAAAGAGTTAGGAGTGAATTATGGGTGTATAGAAGGAAAGGTAGAGATACAGAGTGTATCAGAGAGAAGAAATAGTTAGAAGTGAATTATCTTAATATATAAATGTCAAAGACACTGACTGACTGACCACTGACTGATCATCGCTCTACAGCCCAAACCGTAAGTCCTAGGAAGCTGAAATTTGGTAGGTAGCTTTGTATTATAGTCTAGATGTGCAATAAGACGGGATTTTTCGAAATTCCCACTACAACACCTGCCATTGGCGAAAAAGGATTTTTTGCTTTCACGGCCATGCCTCGGCCCGCAAAGCGGGCGACAGCCCGCTAGTGGGTGTATAGAAGGAAAGGAAGAGATACAGAGTGTATCAGAGAGAAGAAATAGTTAGGAGTGAGTTATGGGTGTATAGAAGGAAAGGAAGAGACACAGAGTGTATCAGAGAGAAGAAATAGTTAGGAGTGAATTATGGGTGTATAGAAGGAAAGGAAGAGATACAGAGTGTATCAGAGAGAAGAAATAGTTGGGAGTGAATTATGGGTGTATAGAAGGAAAGGAAGAGACACAGAGTGTATCAGAGAGAAGAAATACCTAGTTAGGAGTGAAGTATGGGTGTATAGAAGGAAAGGAAGAGATACAGAGTGTATCAGAGAGAAGAAATAGTTAGGAGTGAATTATGGGTGTATAGAAGGAAAGGAAGAGATACAGAGTGTATCAGAGAGAAGAAATAGTTAGGAGTGAATTATGGGTGTATAGAAGGAAAGGAAGAGATACAGAGTGTATCAGAGAGAAGAAATAGTTAGGAAGATAGTACAACGTGCAAGTCTGTTGATGAGGTAGCGGTATCCAGCAAAGTGTGACCAATAAGTCCCTCACTTCAACACACACCCTTAACTAAGCACGTAGATAAACAAACAGACACACTCACAAACCCACCCACACAAACACACACCACAAAATCTCATGAATGAGAAAGAGAGACATGGAGATTGTGGGGGATATGCATAAAACTGATAGAAGAAGAGAGAGAGAGAGAGGAAAGTAGATAGATAGTAAGTACACTAGTTTCACATTAATGAGAGAAAGTGAGAAAGAGAAAAGAGGTAATATGTGTGTGAGAGAAAGAGATGAGGATATACATTTTGCATTGTTTAGAGAGAAAGAGAGGATAGTACGAGTAGATAGATAGTAGGTACACTAGTTTCACATTAATGAGAGGAAGTGAGAAAGAGAAAGAGAGATAATGCGATAGAGTTAGAGAGAGAGAGAGGAATGTGAGGCAGTGAGAGTTCAACTGAACAAAGGATTGGTCAGATAGAATAAATAATTTATGTAGAAAAGAAGAGAGAGAGAGAGAAAATGGAGAGATGAAAAGTGAGAGAGAGAATTATTTGAGTCTGAGAGAGAAAGAGAGAGAGAGAGAAGGACAGATATAAGGGAGAGAAATATTTGAGTGTGAGAGAGAAAGAGAGAGATGAATAAGAAATGAAGGAGAGATGGAGAGGAAGGGGATAGAAATTCCAAGCAAAAGAGTGAGAAAGAGAAGAGGGAGAGAAGAGGGAGAGAGAGAAAAGGGAGAGAGAGAGACAAAGAGGGAGACACTGTGATGTTGCAGATTAAATACGTCATAACGACATATAGAGAGGAAGATGAGGAGAAAGAGAGAAAGAGAAAGGAAAGGAAGAGAGAGAGAGAGAGAGAGGGAAAGAGAAGGAATGAAATGACCGTTAAGCATTAAATTACTGCTGCATCATTACAAACTAATTTGCCTCCTCCCTCTCTCTCCCTCTCTCTCTCTTCCTCCCTCACTACCTATTTCTCTTTCTCTCTCTCACTACCTATTTATCTCTCTCTCTCTCTCTATCTTTCTCCATCACTACCTATCCCCCTCTCTCTCTCTCTTTCTCCCTTACTACCTATTTCTCTTTCTCTCTCTCACTACCTATTTATCTCTCTCTCCCTCTCTTTCTCCCTCACTACATTAGTCAAGTAATTAACGCGCAAGTCTGGTAATCCAGGTAGCGTAGGGATCCGTTGGTTTGAATCCCACCCAGTGCATGAATTTTTTCTCATTAATTTGAGTTTGTGACCACATAATAATAAGACTGTGAGGGTTAGGTGGTAGAAAATGCTTTGAGCATTAACCTCGCCTGGTAAATACCTTACACCTGAAGGGTAAAGAGTGTTATTATTATTATTATTCTAGGAATATCGTTAGATTAGATCTGTTTGGTGTTTATACGAAAGCATAATTAATTAAAAGTTAAGATTGATTGTAACGTTCTGTGCGTTCCTGATTTTCTAGAAAAGAAGCATTTTTCATTGCTTTTATTGTTAGTTTTATGATGGCTGAATCGTTTTTTAAACATAAAATCTTTATTTTTATTGGACACTAAAAAAAAACCGTTTTCAACTGTACTTTTATTCCATACTCTTTCGCACAGTAAAATATTGGAAAACAATTGAAATAGAAGATGTTGAATTACTCAAAATAATAATAACAATGGATTTTTTATGCTGTCCAAATAAGGCTCAAGAAAAACTGTATCTTTTTTCCAGCAGTCTTTTCGTGTCATTTTGTGGTCAAATTCAATGAGGAAAAATGCCTCAAAATAATAATGATAAGAATAACAATGGATTTTTTATGCTGTCCAAAGAGGACTTAAGAAAAACTTTATCTATTCCAGAGGTTTTTTGTGCCATTTTGTGGTCAAATTCAATGAGGTAAAATGCATGCATTGGGCATAGGCGTGGCCAAGATTTTGGCTATGGGGGGGACAGCTGATGAGGAAAATCAATAATAATAATAATTCCGTGTCCGTGAATTAGGTATTGATACCTAAATCACGGTGGTGAGAGGATTATACCCAGATCCAATGTCTAGGCTCCTTTCATGTCCATTGATTCTATTTGGTTTAACGTCCTGACTTGAGGTAGACGGACGGGGGTTTAACCCTCCATTTGCTGGGAATCGTACCAGCTACCCACATAAACCTCACCCAGCCTGGGTAGGGATGGAATTTCCAGTCTCACATGTTCGAAGGGAACAGAATTTTCTGTGCGATAAGTCTGCTCCAACCGGGAATCGAACTCAGGATCTCTGGACTACGGGCAGTAGTCACAACCGTTACGCCACGGAGGCTGGCTCAATAATACCTAGTGAATAATCAATAATACCTATTATTTTATTATTTTATTTTTTATTTACACTTTATTAGATAATAGGACATATACAATACAAATAATTACAAACGAAAATACAAAATACAATATAACAAAACAAAAAAATAATAATAAATAAAGAAAAAATAAATAAATATATACATAATAAATATATTAATGCATACTCCCTGGAATATCCCCACACTACATGGGTTACCAGACTAGCGCAGGTAGGCTGCACCCGAGGCATGGCCCTGTGTTTATTTTTCCTAACCCAACTCTACACAATGAGGCATTGCCGTACATCATTTCAAGCCTGAATTCGACTCCACGATAATATTTACGATAACATTGTTAAATTATTCATGCGGGAGCTAATTTCAAACCCATATCGCACGAATTTTTTTAATAGTTTTATTTACCGACCTCAGTAGCTTGATCGATAAGGCGGCGGACTTGTAACCTGGAGGTCGGTGGTTCAAGTCCCGGTTTCAGCGTAAATTTAGTAAAGCGAGTTTGAGTAGTTGTGACATCACGAAAGTGATCAACACAAATATAATAACTTAAACTTAAACTGTAACTTAATAGTTTATTTATTTATTTTCTTTATGAAGAAACATTTATACAAAGGTACTTCTCCTAAGCTTTGAAGGGCTTCTAAGAGAAGGGCCACCGCTCCTTAACCACCTGCAATACCTGCATGTTTCTCACTAGAATGAGAACTCCGAGGTATAACGGTTGTAACTGATGTCCGTGGTCAAGAAGTCGTGAGTTTGACTCCGAGTTTGGGGACGATTTTTTTCTCAAAAATTCCGTTTCCTCCCAAGAAATGAAGTCTTGAAATAGGTATCTCCCATACAACCCAGGCTGATTGTAGCTCTTATTCAACTTTAATTTGGATTTAAAATTGCTTTCAACTGCATTGCATGGTCATGTCATGAAGGGGATTTTACCCTCTGGAAACTCTCAAACTATCTACTCAAATTAACCTCACCCAGCCTAAGTGGGGCTCGGAATAAAGCCAGCATCACGAGAGTTCGAATGGTCACCTACCCAAGTCCTAGCCTCGCTGGATGTTGCTTAACTTCAGTGGCTGATTGAGAACTGGTGTATTCAATGTGCCATCGACGCTGGCTTGTGACGTGATTCAGTACTTGATCAGTAACGATATGAGGTACATTATTATGACTGAGAAGAAGAACTATAAACACTGAATTCTTTTTTACTTTCCTTATCCTATAGAAAGGAAAGTAATGGAATCACGCAAAATTTTCGATAGTCAGTTTTTCACATTTTTATGTTTTTTCACAGGACTTTTATCTGGATGTATTATACGTTTACATTCATATCGATTTAACTCATTTAATTTTTGCTCCATTTACTAAAATAGGGGGGGGGGGGTTAACAAGATTATTATGTACAATCAGTATTCTGTTAAGTTTTTTTTTTTTTTTTCAAGGTAGTCACCGTGGCAGAGTGAGTTAGCGCGCTGGGCATTGCACACATGGTGACCTGGGTTCGATCCCCAGCAGGTCAGGAATAGATCATCTCGAGACGGGAGTGTTACGCTCTATTCGAAGAAAACTCTCAAACCTGCAACCCATATTAACCTCACCCAGCCTGGGTTGGTTCGGAATGGATCACGAAGTCTTCACCTCGCTGGACGTTGCTTAACCTCGGTGATGTGAGTACCGGTGCATTCAACGCGCTATCATAGGTTGTCAAGAATAGATTAGGTTATAATACTCGTACATACTTGAAATGCAACATGTACGTGGGCAAGGAGCCACAATTTTTTGCTCCGTATGACTAGAATAGGTATGCATTTGTTTTAAGTGTAGGTATATTTGGGGGATAAATTATAATGGTCATAACTAGTCGTTTTGTGAACTGTGAACTGTAAACCTCACATAGATTCTATTATCGAATTTAAAGTGTCATAACAAGCATGAGGACATCGAGACTTTTCATTCAATACCCCACTTGATGGATTTTAATTAAGAAATATCAACCGGCCCTTTTTTTGGCCCTTTTTCGATTTTTTAGCACAGTGCGGGCCCCTTAGATTTCACGATCACCACGATCACCTCTGAATTCAAATATATTTTCTGAACGACTCTACAAAATTACAAGAGCCTTGCTTGTTTCAATAAAATTAGAAAAATCATTTTATTTTTTATTTTACAAAAACGGCCCCCATGTGGCCCCGATTGGACCAAATCGGCCTACAAACTATAGGTAAAATTTAAGGATCCAAATCAACATGTATACAAAATTTCAACAATTTTGAAAAATCCGTTCGAGAGTTATCGCGGAACAGACATACATACATACATACAGACAGACAAACGAAAGCCAAATCGTCCAGTATGCAAGTTAAAACAGAACCTCACTTAATGAGGGCGCTTCGCTCCCTGACTGTTTTCGGTTAATTATGTACATAGATTTATAATAATTAATAGTATACCAGAATTCAAGCAAATCAAGAACAAACAGACAGCATCGATGGCGCGTTGAATGAACCGGTTCTCGTAGGATCCCCGAAGTTAAGCAACGTCCAGCGAGGTGAAGACTTCGTGATCCTGGAATTCCGGCTCAACCCAGGCTGGGTGAGGTTAATGTGGGTAGCAGGTTTGTGAGTTTCCTGCGAATGGAGGGTAACACCCCCGTCTTGATATGACCTTGCAGATGAAAGCGACGTTAAACCCAAATTTAAAAAAAGTATAGGTACCTAAAACGTGAATTTGTTTAAATAAAAATGGTATTACTTATTCATACTGATATTAAGAAATACTCATAATTATACTATTAATAATGGATAGCTTTTTCAATTCGAAAGAAAACGAAAAAAATATTGCAAATTATTTTTTTAAATAATAATATTTTAACTATTTTTTTTTATTATAACAATAGTGGGTTTTATGACTCTAATGGGTCTTTTAAGTTCTTTTAATTTCACATAATTGAGCTAAAATCCGTGCATTGGGCGGGATTCGAACTCGGGACTCCCGCCCAAGCTGATGGCTCGCCTAAACACTCAACTACCAAAGCATGAAAGTTTTAAATAGTATTATTTGTTAGTTTTATATTTATTAAGTAGTGTTTTTACAAGAATTTGTGTAAAATGATTAACTAATTTAACTATAATATTAAGGGTGTTTTTTTAATTAACTAGGTTTTTATTAATTAATTATCGAAGCAAACACAGTTTTTTTCAGGCTTCAATTATTTAACTTTAGAGGAAAGGTTAACACTGATAATTATTTTTGTTACAAAAAACGCGCGCTTGAATATTTCATTTACCAGAAGAAGTGTGTCTTTCATGACTTGTTTAAAGTTCCTGTTTTCCAAAACACTGCGGAACGCGACGTGCGTCTCACTAACACCGAACCATCCGCATCAAAGGCCCGGTGAACACTGGCAAACTAGTTGTTGAAGGTAAATAGTCACTACAGTAGAATTCGTGACGTCATCGCTGGGCTATCCGAAAGGGGGGTTGGTTCCCCTACTTCCCCTCCAGCCGTTTCGAACCCCCCACCACCCCAAGAACTTCCACCAAAGGGTGTTTGTGGATTGCGTACATTTCCCCTTCTCTCTTGCTCGTCCAAGCTTTCTTTAACGTTATTTTTTTCCTCCTTTTGTTTTTCATCTTACCTTTCTCTCCCTCCGATCACATTCACCCCGCTTCTCTTGTCGTTTCCCTCTCGGCCACAGTTACCCCTCCTCTCTTTCAACGCTCACAAAAGTTAGTCATTTTTTTTACTTGCCAGTTTTTTTTTTATCAGGGCCAGTTTTACTATTATTACTCTGTTTGTATCTGTAATTATTTTTTGTTATTGTTTTTTTAATTGGTCAAGTACCGTAAAATATAGATACAATACCTACCTAACGGTATTAATTATCATATTCTGACTTGGCGTTTTCCGTAAAACCCTTACAATTAACACTGCGACCTAATTAGATCTGATGTGTTATTCAATGAAAGATTTGAGGTCTGTGCTATTTAACCGAATCAATAGAAAAATAAGAAAAGTAAAAATTGAAATAGGAGCAAAAAAATATTTTTTTTTATTCATATAAAAACGAACACAATATTTCCGATTTCTAATATTAGAAAATTCTCGGAAGTAAAATTGATACGTACCTGATTTTTTTTTTTCTCTCTCTCTCTTTTAATAGCCTCATTTATACTGCCCGATTGGGACTTATAAGTTCCTCTAATCCAGCATTGAAATTTGAATTAAATTAAGGACAATTCATAATTATACTCTCGGCATAGAACTGTTGGCATAATGGGACTACCTGTCTTGCGCTGACAATATAAATGAAGCACTACTATAGAGTGGAACCGGTAAAAGAAAACTTGATATTCATTAAAGAAACTTGGATATAAGATTCAAAATTAATCAATCGGCAAGCAGGCATCTCCAATTCTCCCACTGATTATGAAGAAATATTTCATGTTGCATACTTAAGTTATACGGCGCGCATAGGATTTTTTACACGATTTTACTTTGGACATAGTTTTAGGCCGGTGATAGTCAAGGTAGACAAGGCAGTCCGGTGAAAACCGGTAATAAAATAATATCAATTTTAGTATTTTAGGCAAATTTATTTCTTTCTATTATTGATACATTGTTCTCTAAAGTACAAGATTTCTTCTAATTTGTTTGATACCCTTCGCTTTCAAGGATTTTTTAAAAGATAAATGTGCCCCGGAACCGCTTTCGCACTACTTCAGGGCACTTTACCTATACATCCGACAAAAAACTCGGTTAATTTTTCCGCTCCGGCCGGGATTCAAACCCACAACCTCCGGGTCAGCAACTAATGCTCTTAACCACTGAGTCACGGAGGTCGGCTTTCAAGTATTGGGACAGTATTTTAGTGGTTGTTGACACCATGTTATTTTCAATTTCCATGTTTAAAAAAAAACTACCCCACAAAACAAAAGGACTGTATACCCCTAGTCGGGGATAGTAGCATTTAGCATTAGATAATACGTATTGTACGTATCGTCAAGCAGGAATGTAGTGTTACGTATTGAACCCATTATGTACAAATGTATTATTAATGCAAATAAATTACAAATTCTGTATTGGTTTGACGATTTAACACGTGGAAAGCACAAGTTTGAGACCTAGATGGGTTTGTTCTGAGATTGTTGTTATCAAAATAATGTTCTAAGTTTTGAATGGATTTGTTAATTTTCAGTTACACCTCTTCAAAAGATCTTCTTTGTGCTGAAACAGCTGTATCATCAGCGTAGATGAAGTGTTTACAATCTGGGTCAATTGGTTGATTGTTGGTGTAGTTGCTTAACACCCACGGAGACAAAACACTGCCTTGAGGTAATCCGTTTATCACTCATCTTTAAAAAAAAAATTCTATTTTGGAGCAAGCATTGGATGAATCTAGTAAGACTGGAGGCTTTTGTAAGGTTATAAGCACTACCGCGCACCTTAATATTTTGAGTCCGAGATGTTTATGATGGACGGTGTCGTACGCTGCACTGAGATCTAATATTCTAAACTGATGTTGTACTATCATTTTTTTTTTTTTTTTTTTTTTTTTAGGTTTTAATGTCGCTTTCAACTGCATAGTCATATCACAACGGGTTTGGGAACCTCCATTCGCAGGAAACTCACAAACCTGTTACACACATGAACCTCACCTAGTCTGGGTTGGGCCGGAATGTCAGCATCACGAAGTCTTCACCTCGCTGGACGTTTCTTAACTTCGGTGATCTTACGAGAACTGGTGCATTCAACGCGTCATCGACGCTGGCTGAATGAATTGGGTAGGTTCAATATCTGTCCTGTACATGGATTTTCAAATCTGAATAGATTAGTTCTATTTAACCGGCCAGCTGAATAAATTCGACCGACCTAAATTTCGCGATCTCTCTCAATTTTAATAAAATATTCTCATCTATGAAATAATTTTGCATTTATAAGTATAAATTCTGTCTGAATGTTTGTTAAATAATTTAGTGTCAATATTTGTTTGTGTGTATTTATGCAGACGATTCAAATCAGCCGCAGGCCTATCCAACTATTGAGTCACAACTGCGCTGCCAAATGTAGATGAGGATATATTGGACCGATGGAACCCTTGAATCAAGTATGTTCTTTAAACAAATCCACACCGTTCAACCGATTTCGATGAAATATGGTAGACATGTCTGTTGGAGCCTAGATCATGCGTGATAGATAGTCTCAGGTCACCAAAGTTAAGCAACATTGATCGAGAACAAAAATAGGACGGGTGACTGAGATTTCCATTTCTTTAATGTACGATTTTGATCCGGTTTTTCACCAGAAAGTTCACTGTGACAAAAACCCTCGCTGCATCTTTCTTTAACCATTTCCAGTCCACTTTTAGACCTCATTGCCTTTTTACTCAATTTTTGTATATGTGCACTTGTGCAGTATTTGTGGGTGATGTGTTTGTATGTGTTGTGTGCATACGTGTGTGTTTGTGTGCGCGCCTATGTATTATGACCTGGCAAAGTTGGTATAACCCGCTAGTTTTTCTTTAAACACCTCGTTTTCGTGTTTCAGTGAATGAGAATCATGCAATTCCAACAAACCACGAAAAAACTCGTACCTTGTCTTTTCATCATCTGCCTGTGTTGGTTTTTCCTGTTGATCCATTACGATAACAATAGGAGACTAGAGGCTATCTCTCGAGTCCTCTCTCATAGTTTGACGGCAAGTAACTTCAGCTGGCGGTCTTCACTACCTCTCGCTCTCCTTCCTGCTGACGACCGCTCCCGCCTCGTCAACATCACGAGCTTCAAGTTTCTCGTCAGCCCTGCCTGCTCGGAGTCTGCGCTGATCGTGTGTGTTCACTCAGCTCCAGGAAATCTTATCCTCCGACAGGAGATCAGAAAATCATGGGGAGCGTATTATCCTGTGTACTTCTTTCTGGGCAATTCCAGCCCTGCTGAACAAACAAAGCTGGACAGGGAAGCAAGAGATTTCCAGGACCTGGTCCAAGGGAACTTCAATGATTCTTACCAGAATCTCACATTGAAACACACCATGGTGTTCAAGTGGGTTGTCTATCACTGTCCTCACGTCAAATATGTACTCAAGTGTGACGATGACGTGTTCATCAATGTAGCGAAATTCAATACTTTCATGGAATACTTCTCTCCTTATGGCACACTGAAACTCCTCATGTGCACGACAGTGAGGTACAATGAGTTCTCTCTGAGAAGCTTCAGGTCCAAGTGGCGAGTGTCGATCAAAGATTTCCCAGGTTTTTACTACCCTCCATTCTGCTATGGCAACGCCGTGCTCTACTCTCCAGACATCATGTTCAAACTGTACGAACTTCTCCAGAAGAAACAGAACTACTTCTGGCTGGATGACGTATTCGTCACTGGAATGGTGTTTGCTGAGTTGAACATTTCCCATGCAGATTTTGACTGGTGGGTAGGATATAAGAAGTCCTTGATATACATACCCGAAGAAGCCTACTTGGTTCGATTCGATCCCAACAAGAATCTGTTTGTATCGGCCAACGAAGAAGATTATCGGAAGGAGGTGTTTCAATATTTGACAAATTTAACTTTAAATACAAAAATAAAACTTTAACCTGAATAACTATTTATAGAAAGTTTTATTTTTATTTTTTTCAACGAACGTTCAACATACAGGGTGTATGTTCAACATTCGTTTGAGTAATTTGTAATTCTAATTTGAGGTGTGCCACCAAAGTTCGACACCTCAAATTACTCCTGATAGAGTTTTTGAAAAATAAAAAATCCAAGGGTACATGTCCTTGGATTTTTATCATATGCGCGCCGTCTAACAGAAGTATGCAACACTCAATGCATAACCAGATAACTCAGTGGAGATGTCTTGAGCACCATGAAGACATACGTCTCTGTGAAGAGGCCCCAGAGACAGCAAAACATATTCTCTGTGAATGTGGAGCAGCCTCTCACACCCGACAGAAACACTTCTCAAGGCTGATTTTAACACCTAAAGAAGTTAATGGGATCCGTCCTAAAAAAATCTTAAGCTATATTAAAAGCTTAGATCTCTTTTAGAATAACAAGAGTATGTCACAAAAGATCTATCTAAGGTCGCAGTGACTAAGAGCTTTCGTAGCCGATAGCCCTACCTCATAATACCAATGGAGACATACGTAAATGAAGACGACATAACTTCTATCTCATCCCTAACCGACTATCCAATATGGCTACCGTTATTATCTTCAAAATCATGTAAGAAAAAATAATTTGTTATTGTTGTGATTTCCTCTGTGTTAAAACTAACAAAGATGGAAGATTTTTAGGGAACCAGTTTGAGGCATAACGAGTTCTCCATTCACTTATTTTTCCATGTTGAGCACAATCATGTAACTTCAACTTTTCTTAACTTTTTCTTCTTAATTTGGGCTAATCGTCGCTGTCAACTGCATGGTAATATCATGACCGGGCTTTTACCCTCCATTCGCTGGAAACTTATTAACCTGCAGATAGGCAATTACTCAAAAGTCAAAGAACCCCCGCGCCGACAAATATTGTATTCAAAATTTGATTCTAGTTGTTTGGAAGGGATGTCTTCCGGTGAGCTCGTGTTGACCCAGCATCTAAATGGGAAGTATTGTGTCACTTCTCGCCCATCAGAGGGGATTTGATTTGATTTGATTTGGTTTATTTTTTTCATAACAATTTTAAATTTAAAAAAATAACATCTTCTAAGCTAATTAAAATAACTTATGAGGAGGCATACTACGGGATGGGCAGGCTACAAGACAGGCCACAAGCGTCTACAGTAGCTCCTATTTCATAGCTACAAAATAAAAAAAGCTGTGAAACACTCATCTTTTTTTTAGCTTTGAGAATTAACCCCGCCTGTTGGTTACCTTCTACTAAATAATGTTATAGCCAGCGTCGATGGCATGTTGAATACACCGGTTCCCTTCAGAACACCGAAGTTAAGCAACATCCAGCGAGGTTAAGACTTGGATGGGTGACCATTCAAATTCTAATTCTCGTGACGCTGGCTTTTCCCGGCCCCACTCAGGCTGGGTGAGGTCAATGTGAGTAGCAGGTTTGTGAGTTTCCTGCGAATGGAGGGTAAAACCCCCGTCGTGATATGACCATGGCAGTTGAAAGCGACGTTAAACCCCACAAAAAAAAAAAATAAATGTTATTATTATTATTTGAGGGATCTTTTTACTAACGGTCATTGGAAAAGTGTAGTGCTTTGATCACTTGGGTTGAGCGAAATAAATTTAATACAAGGAAACAACATGGATATCTTGAGTCATAATAATATTACATTCTTCTCTCTATATTTCGTATAAATATTAATATAATACGGATTTATTTATTTCTGCTTATTACACAATTTATAATTATTATCTTTAAAAAGAGGTGCTATATTAAACTGTTGGCATAATGGAACTCCACGTCTCGAGCCGACAGTCAAGGGCGAAATTAATAGACAAATTCTAAACTCAAGTTGTTGTTGTTGTAGCCAGCTTGGCTACAGCTGGAGGGGGGGATGATGGTCTCCAGCCAACTTTATTTCAAAGTTGGCTCGTCCTGAACCACATATTTCTATGTGCGATCAACCATCGTGAGGACTTGGACATTTTATTTATAAGCCATTAAACCCTTAGGAAACTGCAAGCTAGCCTGGCTTGTAAGGGTTGGCTAGTCAGTTCTCTGCTTTTAGTCCTCTAGCGAGACACCTATAACTCGAGTCATTGCTTAGCGTCGGTTTTCGCTATCTTACACAGTACACAATCCGTGACTTAGCGCCACAGAGGTATTACAAAAACGTCTATTAATTCCGCCCTAAATATAGCACTAGCACTACTGCACTATCTTTATTATTAGGTTCCAATTAATTGAATAACTCTAACTATCTAATTTTAATGTACACACAGTCTGTTGAATTTAGAGTGACTCCATTACAAAAAACCAAAAAAGGGTTTTTGTATCATTTTATTTAATTACAATTTCGTAATTCATTACAAATTAATTATACATATATTTTTAAATAATTTTAATTAATTACAAATTTATGATTGATTAATTACAATACAAGCGATATCACAAGAACAGTAAAATTAGGGTGTTCACGATTACATACATCAGCGTTTCCAAAACTGGGTTCCCTGGAAGTGGGCATTGGTTATGGTTAATAGAGAGGGATGCGGTCTTATCGTAAAAATTTAAAAAGTCTAAAAAGGGTACTACGGATAAAATAAGTTTAGGAACCGCTGTAATCATTTAATATTACTATACTAGCTAAATACCAGCACTTTGTTGCCGTTGAGATTATTGCCCGTGGCTGGTGTCCTATTTGAATCAATATTGGAACAGAAAGTCCATTGAAAATAGTAATAGATATTTTAATTTTGTTAATTTTCTAGGTAGTTTTACAGTGGATTAGGGGGGGGACAACTATCATGAAAATGTCAATATCTGTTACCTGGGCTGAGGTATTGTAAACAGACAATCCCTAAGAAGACATAGTCAGTGAGTAAGACACGCACAAATATAAGTTTTAAATATAGAGATTAGTATGTATGTTTGTATGTACAGGAGTCAGTCGAGTTATTTGAATAAACTTTATGGATTTAATATCTAATTAACCTAACTTATTTCAATGAAAAACTTGAAATCGCGTCAAAAGTTTTGTTATGAATTCATGCGTCTTATACAGGGTGGTCCAAAAAGTTTGCACCAAAATGATAGGGTAAATAAAAGAGACCATTTCCAACAAAAATATTCCCGGACATTTTCCTTTATTTTTTGTCGTTTTCAAAATGGCGGCCAAAACGTGTGTTTTCAAATATTCCAACTTTGGTTTGGCTTTTGATTTTTTTAATTTTTTCTGTACCACCTAGAAAAAAACCGATTGCATTTTTGAATTGAGAATAAAATTTTAATTAAAATAAATTAAATTAACCCGGTCAATGTTTTAATGATGATGCTCATTTAGGCTGTCAAGGTTCTGAACGCACATATTTGAAAAACACAAGTTTTGGCCGCCATTTTGAAAACGACAAAAAATAAAGGAAAATGTCCGGGAATATTTTTGTTGGAAATGGTCTCTTTCATTACCCCTATCATTTTGGTGCAAACTTTCTGGACCACCCTGTATATTACGATCAATATTAAAATTCCGTGGTCCTTGAAGCTAAGGGGGCCGCACTGTGGCCAAAAAAGAAAAAGAGGGCCGCAAGAGGGGGCCGATTGACTTTTTAAAAATTAAAACCCATCGAGTGGGGTATTGAATGAAAGGTCTCGATGTCCACATGTTTGATATGACATTTAGGATTCGATAATACAATTTGCGTGAGGTTTACAGTTCGCAGAACTATTAGTCTAACTTTTTTCAATGAAAAACTTGAAAATAGTCAAAAAATTTGTTATGAGTTCATGCGTCAAAAACATGAGTCATAGAAAGAATTTTTTACACTCTTACACTTACACAATTCTTACACTCTTGTGGGATTTTTTTTGGCCTGGGAAATTCCCACCGTGCTACTTTTGGGACTTTTCCGTGCTCTCGCGGAATTATCTAGCTTTCTGGTGGGAAATTTTTCTGTCCCCACCTGGGGGATTTATCCGTCCGCGTGGGAATTTTCTCTGCCGGGTTCAGTCTCCGCCTCCTCCGCCCTCTTCAGAAGCGCACAATGTCCTGTAGGTTCTGCTTGGGAGGCGTCATCGAGTGGGGAAAGTACGTCGTCAGCTCCCGGTAGAGCTGGGTCCTTCGAAGTGCTATCTCCGCCGAGAGCGAACTCTTGCTCTTGGCGCCGCCGGAGGTGGTGGAAGGGTCTGTGGTGGTGGGGGGAGGGGGGCACTTGGCGGAGGAGGGGACGAGGGATGGTTGTTGGGAGGGGGGAGAGGAGGGAGGGGAGGTGGACCCCCCGATGAACAGGTGTTGCGCAAGACTGCGGAACTGCGGAACAAAAGAACGGATGGTGCACGATAGTAGATGTATTTTAAAGGACGAGATACATTAGCAAAGAATTCGTTATAACTCTGGCCTCGTTTATCCGAGGCTCAACTCGCTTGTCATGCGGAAGGTCCCGGGTTCGAATCTCAGAGCCGACAATTTTTATTTGTCAAAATGTGGTTCATCATCATAGGGTGGCGTCATCGTGAACGATGGTAGCCAGACAATGGAGAAATGGCTCAGCACTTGTACGACTGTCTTTACAAGGAGGCTAATAATTGACAAGGGCCCCCAGAACCAAGCCAATGCTCGTTGACTCCCAGTTTATAGTCCCCCAGCCAGGCATCAAAATGTGGTTACAGAAAGAAAAAAATATATTTGTGTTAATCACAACTACTTGAACTCGCTTTACTATTTTTTTTTTTTTTTTTGCTAAACATGTGATTCGAACCACCAACCTCCCGAAGTTACAGAGGTGGATAAATTTGGATACAGTAGCTAAGTTTGTAAGACACACCTTTCTGTGCGCTCGTGTTGATCGAGCATCTAAATTGGAAGTATTGTGTCACTTCTCGCCCATTGTGGTCTACAAGCGTCAACTGTTTCATGTCTGCGGAATAAAAATGACTTTGAAACACTCATCTTTAAAAATAATAATAAATAATATCACCTTATTTATTCTGGCGGATTAGGACGGTTCTCGTGGGATCACCGAAGTTAAGCAACGTCCAGCGAGGTGAACAATTCGTGATTCTGGCATTCCAGCCCCTGTATATAAAAAACAGTAAATAAAGATTGATCAAAATTGTTGAATAATAATAATAATAGGTTTATTTGGCAAGCACGCACCTCCCGACTCTGCTCCTTGTCCTCGTGGTTGATAAGTTCGGACAGCGAGGTCTGCAGGTACTCCAGCGCGCCGAGGCGGTCACTCGCCGACAGCTCCTGGTACTTGGCGGTCCGCACCGCGACCCTCAGCTTGGAGAGGACCTGCGCACGCGTCGGCCGGCACAGCGCGAGACACCAGAAGTCGTCGAGGCGCAGGCGCGGCGAGCACGCCTTGCCCGGGTTCCCGCCGAACAGATAGTGCACCTGAGAGGTGGTGGGTCAAATGTTAATGCAAATGTGATTTTTTTTTATTTTTTTTTAAGTTTTATTAGGTAGAACAAAAAATATATACAGTAGAATACAATGAAATATAAAGAAAAACAAAAATATTAAGCAAATATACAAGAAGAAAAAAAGAGAATGAAGTTAATGTCCTACCTAAAGGGCGTTATTTGGTTATTGCCTGTGGCAATCTCTTCCACCCAACTAGTCAAGTGGTTAACGAGCTAGTCTGGTAATTCAGGTAGCGTATGGATCCATTGGTTCGAATCCAACCCAGTGCATAAATTTTTCCTCATTATTTTGAGTTTGTGACCACATCATCATCATAGGGTGGCGCGTGAACGATGGTAGCCAGACAGTGGAGAATGACTTAGCACTTCTACCACTGTCTTTATAAGGACGCTAATAATTGACAAGGGCCCCCAGAACCAAGCCAATGCTGGTCTACTCCCTGTTTATAGTCCTCGAGCCAGACTGCTGGTCTACTCCCTGTTTAAAGTCCCCCAGCCAGAATATTGTGACCACATAATAAGTAGAAGTAATTAAAATAAAGATATATATATATACAGGGTCTTCATAAAGTCTCACCCAGGCCTAGGTTTCTCGAAAACGACTCAGAATATCAAAAAACGCAAAAACCCGTATTCCTTTATATTTAGGAGGATTGATTTTCAGCCAAAAATTTTTTGCCTACACGGCCCCAGTCAGGCTGGGCATGGACCAACTTTAAAATCTTAAATAGAATGGTATGTCTTGTGGCATATTGTTTTAAAGGTCTTATTGAGAGAAGTTCATTACAATATATTTCAGTGTGCTACGACTTACCGTTCTCGAGATACAGGGTCGGACGTCCTGCGTAATATCCCTATATTTTGACCTATAACTCGTTAACCGTAAATTATGGAGAAAAATTTTCTTGATAATAATAACTCCTTATAGCAAGAACTTTCGAACAAGTTAAAATTTGATTTGTTTTTTTCGTTAAAATTTTTTCGACTGTTCGTCCGTCTGGCTGACGAAACCGACCAGAAACTAACATCAACAGAGTATGTCGAGTTATAACTTGTTCGAAAAGTCTCATCATAAGGAGTTATTATTAACAAGAAAAATTTTCTCCATAATTTACGGTTATCGAGTTATTGGTCAAAATATATGGATATTACGCAGGACGTCCGACCCTGTATCTCAAGAACGGTAAGTCGTAGCACACTGAAATTTATTGTAATGAACTTCTCTCAATAAGACCTTTAAAACAATATGCCACAAGACATACCATTCTATTTAAGATTTTAAAGTTGGTCCATGCCGAGCCTGACTGGGGCCGTGTAGGCAAAAAAAAATTGGCTGAAAATCAATCCCCCTAAATATAAAGGAATACGGGTTTTTGCGTTTTTTGATATTCTGAAAATCAATCCCCCCGAAAGTTAAGGAATACGGGTTTTTGCGTTTTCTTGTATTTTCAGCCATTCTCGAGAAACCTAGGCCTGGGTGAGACTTTATGAAGACCCTGTATATATATATACTTGTATAAGGATATAGGTTAGAACTGAGAGTCTGATGGTTGTGTTAAAGGACGTTTCGGCTTGGTTTAAAGCAATGGTTGGGTGGAAGAGATTGCCGAAGGCAATAACCCCGCCTTTTAGTTAGGACATATATTATGTATATATTTACTTATTTTTTCTTTATTTTCTTCTTCTATTATATTGTATTTTAATTTGTAATTATTTGTGTTGTATATATAAATATAATAATTATATATATTATAATATGTCCTATTAATAAAGTGTAAAAAAAATATTAGGGATTCTTAATCTCAAACAGCCTAATTTCAAACATTTTTTGTTGATCATATCGAGAAAAACGCTTGCATACGAGTCTGCAACCATTGGGACATTTTCATCTTTACTATTCAAGGTCCAAAACCCAACTGACCAAATTTCGTATTGTGCGCATGACACATACCTTCTCTCTTCTCTCCCTCTACAATTCAATACTTCGCCATTGTGCGCATGACACACACTTTCCCTCTTCTCTCCCTTTACAATTCAATATTTCGTTACATAATATCGTTACATAATATCGTTACATAATTTCGTTACATAATTTCGTCACATAATTTTGGTTATGTGCCAGAGCAAAGACATGAAAATGTCAAAAATGTCAAAAACGCTTGCATACGAGTCTGCAACCATTGGGACATTTTCATCTTTACTATTCAAGTTTCGTCACATAATTTCGTTACATAATTTCGTCACATAATTTCGTTACATAATTTTGGTTATGTGCCAGAGCAAAGACATGAAAATGTCAATTTAATATTTCGTTACATAATTTCGTTACATAATTTCGTCACATAATTTCGTTACATAATTTCGTTACATAATTTTGGTTATGTGCCAGAGCAAAGACATGAAAATGTCAAAAGTTAAAATACAAAACTGACAACAATATAAACAAGAAAACGATAAACAGCATAGATAGAATATATACAAATGCCCTAACTAAATGGCGGGGTTATTGCCTATGACTGTCTCTTTCACCCAACCTTTTTCTATATCCTAACACTTAGGGCGGAATTAATAGACAACATTCATAACTCAAGTCGTTCGTAAGTGTCGGTTTTGCCTATCTTACACAGTACGCAATCTGTGACTTAGCGCCACAGAGCTATTACAAAAACGTCTATTAATTCTGCCCTTGGTCTTATAATTTTGTGGTCACAAACTCAAACTAATTAGGCAAAATCCATGCATTGGGTGGGATTTTAACCAACGGATTCCTATCCTAGCTGGAATACTTGACTAACAATGCACGACTTGACTACCATTGATTCTGAACCATTTTGAAATGCCTAATGATAATTTGTACACAATGTTGATTTGTACTTACTAAATATTAAGTCCAAAAATATGCATTTCATATTTAGATAACTAGAAAAAAAATCGGTAAAAACGGAAACGTACCGTGTATTCGCCTCCCACCCTTATTTATTTACACTTTATTTTTATTTTTACAAAACAATCATCAACAAAAATTAATAACAATAAATTTAAAAAAAAACTTAGAAGTATGTACAAAAAATAAAAATAAAATAAAATAAAGATCAATATTAATTTTTAATTACAATTGTTTTGTAATCCGGGGCGAAGTTAATGCCTTAGGCATTCTCTGCCACTTAACACCCTCAAACTTATTGTACTGGCTAAATATAAAATACAAAACTATGCATTCCATCATTCCACTTATAATTCGGGAGACACGACCTACCTTGTTCACACTATCGTAGACCAGCTGATGAGCAAAGCGCGGACACGGCTCCACCAGGCCCATCCGGTTCCAGTAGCCCTCGCCCGAGTTCTCGTTCTTGTACACGCAGCTCCACTGGTTCTTGCCCATCGAGTAGACCCAGAAACTGTTCTGCACCGTCTCCTCTCTCTTCTCTTTCTCCTTGCTCAGTCCCTAGAGAATAGTTATCATAGTTGTGTTAATTTCTTTCTCCTTGCTCAGTCCCTGGAGAATAGAATAGAGTTTGAGTTCGAGTAGGATAAATGAGTTAGAGTAGAGCAAAACTAAATCTTAGAGTCAACTGTAAAAATACACGCTCTCACCTTATTTTTAAACTAAAATCAAACCGTTGTAATATAGGAGAATTTTCACCTATGCAAAGGCTACAAACTATAGGCAATAGAGCCAGCGATGTAGGAATTGATATTTTCAATAAACTATAGGCAAGAAAGCCAGCGATGTAGTAATTGATATTTTCAATGTAACTCCTGTTGAAATAGATAGGTTTATTTTTAGTTAAGTAATATTTTAGTTTATAGTTTAAGTAGGTCCGCGTGTTATAAAAATAAATTCGTATTCCGTAAAAAAAAAAAAAAAAAATATTTCTTCTACTTTCAGATTTAAGAAAAGCTTTCGATTCGGTTGATTTCGACATTCTCCTAATCAAACTTCAAAAACATTTTAATTTTTCACCTTCTGTTTAGCATTTGTTTTCAAGATATCTGCGAAATCGCGTACAATTTGTCTTCAATGGTGATCATCAATCCAACATTTTGTTTACTAGAAGAGGTGTCCCTCAAGGCAGCGTTTTAGGCCCCATATTGTTTTCCATGTTAATAAATATCGGAATTTTTTTTCAACATTGTCCTTTCCATTTATATGCTGATGATTTTATACTGTATATACACTGTTCAGTCGATAATATTAATCAAGCTATTGGCATGCTTAATATTGACCTTCAGAAATTATACGAGTGGACTGTAGTTAATGACATCCTACCAAATCCCAAGAAAATTCAAAGTATTATTATGGGATCATCAGCCCTCCTAGATAGACTATCAGAACTTATAGTTCATCCAAAAAGTCTTCAGAAAATTTCATTATTTAAATCGTCTCTAAAGGTTTTTACCTTTTAAGACACAAAAGCTCTTATGTAGTTCTCTCATTCTCTCCCAACTATTAAAGTTAATAGAATGCTTTCAATTTCATCTGCATGAAACTATGTATGTGATTAAAAACGACGTAAACCCTCCCCCCCCCCCCCAAAAAAAAGAAGAAAAATAAAATATTAAAAAAAAAACGAACACTGTACTTCCGATTTCTACAGAAATTTATCGAAAGTAATAAATAAATTACAAGCCCTCTAGATGGTGAAGCTACTGCTTCACTCTTCACTGCTATTGACAACTCACCGATAGAACGTAGATCTCGTTGAGCACCGGGTCTATGGTGGCTCGGCGCGTGAATCCCGAGGCCGGCAGTCCTTGGTTCGATCCCGAGCCTGGCGCATTATTAGCGCCGCGCTGCACCTAGAGTTGAGGGTCATAGGATAATAATCAAAATACTTCCCATTTCTAATATTAGAAATTTCTCGGAAGTAAAATATTTGGTTTTCAATAACAATCATAGTTGAAAGTTTCGCTAAGAACATTTGTACTTTTCGGGAGTTCAAATGGGATGGGAAAAAAAGTTCGATGTAGGTATAACAATACAGAGGTTGGGTGGATACAACCCCGTAAGGAACCCGCCCTTATGGTTAGTACATTTGTATACAGGGTGTGCCACAAGTTACGGACACTTTTGACACTACGGTCTCTGTGAGAATTTTTCAAAAAAGTAAGAATGGACTTTTCCCATAGAGAGTGTAACGGAAGTAGTAGATAAACAAGGTGTCAGTTTTTTATTTTTAAATGAAACAACCCATTTCTTATAGTATATTCACATTCTACGATTTTTTTAGCGTAGTTTAAACTATACCCTGTCAGGTTAGGGGTTTAAAAAAAAATCGGACTTTTCAAAAATCAATTTTTAAAATTTGTTGTTGTTGTTGTAGCCAGCTTGGCTACAGCTGGAGGGTTGAGTGATGGTCTCCAGCCAACTTTATTTCAAAGTTGGCTCGTCCTGAACCACATATTTCTATGTGCGATCAAACATCATGAGGACTCTTTTTAAAATTCTACTTAAAATTTTCTCCTCCTATTACCTGGGCAGGACACTTCACATTGTCCTGGATGTTCTCGATCTCGTGTGTGTCCACATTGTAGGCGATAAAGTCATTCAGGTACTCCTTGTTGCGTTGGCCCGCGAATATGTACAACTTGCGAAGCTCCTGGGATACAGAGTGAAAATAGAATAGAATATGTACAACTTGCGAAGCTCCTGGGATACAGAGTGAAAATAGAATAGAATATGTACAACTTGCGAAGCTCCTGGGATACAGAGTGAAAATAGAATAGAAGTGGATATGCTCAACTGCGAAGTTCCTGGGTTATAGAATATTGGAAAATATTATGATAAAATGGGCTAAGTCCTCTTGAGGGCTTCTGGGCCCTTGATTTTTGTTTAATTTGACACCGTTTCGTAGCCATGAAGTGTCACAATAGTGAGACAGATACCGTACAAGTTACGATACCAGCTCTGTTGGGCCGAAATACAATAACACAAATTGTTGGTGCCTTTAACAGGGTTGATGTTAGGATAGGTATTCCGCCGTAAAATGTAATATAGGGGGACCAGAACCTGCCAAGCTCCTATTGAGGAAGAGTTTGACCAATGCCGACTAAGTAATATAAATAATAATGATAAAATCGCCGTAATTATACTGCTCGATTGGGACTAATGAGTCCCATTATTCCAGCAGTAAGCCCAAGACGTATTATGTGGTCAAAATCCCAAAAGGGAAGATAACTTGTCATGTCTCGGCAGGGTTTTGAACCCGCGACCTATGGATTACCAGTAGACGCCTTGACCACTCAGCTACCGAGACAGACAAAAGGTTAGGGAAAAGTTATCATATTTGTGTTAATCACTTTCGTGACACATAACTACTCAAACTCACTTCACTAAGGGCGAAATTAATAGACGTTTCTATAATACCTTTGTGGCGCTGAGTCTCAGATTGCGTACCGTCTTAGGTGGGGAATAACAATGCTAAGCGGTGTAATAATGTATATTTATTTTAGTTTTTTTTTTACAATTTTTGTGGCTCTCTCCCTAAGGAATACTTCTAAGGAGTTAGGTGACTTAAGTTATTGATTTTTTCTATTAATTTCGCCTTAATCTATGCTGAACCCGAGATCGGTAAGTCCACCGCCGTATCGATCAAGTTAGTGAGGTCGGTAGCTTGATCCTCAGTAGCTTGATCGATAAGGTGGCGGACTTATCGATCCCGGTTTCAGCGTAGATTTAGGACGAAATTAATATAAAAAATGTATAACTTAAGTCCCCACTTAGTAGGTTTGAGAAAAACATCGTACATCGTATTTCAAGGTTGGGAAACGCTGCACAAAGAACAATAGACATAGATTTTTTCTTTGACTCACCATCAAAGATTAAATCTCAATTATTGTCTTCTATCGACAAAAACTTATTCTATAACATAGCCTAGCTTTAAAGATAGTTTTAAGAATCTTAATATATAAATGTCAAAGTCACTGACTGACTGATCATCACTGTTTCTCCGAACTGGTAAGTCCTAGGAAGCTGAAATTTGGTAGGTAGCTTTGTCTTATAGTCTAGATGTGCAATAAGACGGGATTTTTCCAAATTCCCACTACAACACCTGCCATTGGCGAAAAAGGACTTTTTGCTTTCACGGCCATGCCTCGGCCCGCAAAGCGGGCGACAGCCCGCTAGTATATTATACAGGGTGAGCATAAAGTCTCACCCCACCCCCCGTATCTCGAGAATGGCTGAAAATACAAGAAAACGCAAAAACCCGTATTCCTTAACTTTCGGGGGGATTAATTTTCAGCCAAAAAAAAATTGCCTACAGGGCCCCAGTCAGGCTGGGCAATCTGGGCATGAACCAACTTTAAAATCTTAAATAGAATAGTATGTCTTGTGGCGTATTGTTTTAAAGGTCTCATAGAGAGAAGATCATTACAACAAATTATTTTGACCTATAACTCGTTGACCGTAAATTCCAGAAAAATTAAATTTGTTGATAATAACTCCTTATGGCAAGAACTTTCGAACAAGTTAAAACTTGATTTGTTTTTTCGTTAAAATTTTTCGGACTGTTCGTCCGGCTGGCTGACGAAACAGGCCAGAAACTAATATCAACAGAGTATGTCGAGTTATACCTTTTTCGACAGGGCTAGTCATAAGGAGTTATTATCAACAAATTTCATTTTTCTATAATATACGGTTAACGAGTTATAGGTCAAAAAATATGGATATTACGCATGACGTTCGACCCTGTATCTCGAGAACGGTAAGTTTTAGCTCACTGAAATTTGTTGTAATGAACTTCTCTCTATGAGACCTTTAAAACAATATGCCACAAGACATACCATTCTATTTAAGATTTTAAAGTTGGTCCATGCCCAGCCTGACTGGGGCCGTGTAGGGAAAAATTTTTTGGCTGAAAATTAATCCCCTTAAAAATGAAGGCATACGGGTTTTTGGGTTTTCTTGTATTTTCAGCCATTCTCGAGATACGGGGGGTGGGGTGAGACTTTATGCTCACCCTGTATATATAGCTTTAATATTTAATCTTAATCGTAGTTTAATAAATTGTACACTTGGGGCATTGTCCCGTTGATTTGTATGTATGTATGGTTTTATTTGTGGTGAAGCACAAGGCCTCTTCACATTTTTTGTGGGTAGCGCAGCATTACTAAGAGCCTCCTGTACTTTTCGAATTATTCTATTACATTAATTTCTTTTTACTCTGGTAATGCCGCCACTGGTCGTTACTCATACAAGTAACTACTCATTTTTTCTCACGAGGTATGAGTGGACCCCGAACATCCAATTACAGAGCAGAAAAAATCTTCCCCCGCTGGGAATCGAATCCAGGTCACCATGTGTGCAATGCCTAGCGCGCTAACTCGCTCTGCCACAGTGACTACTATCTTTGTCAAATAAATGGAAATGTTGTTTAAAAAAAAGTAGGTTTGAGAAAAATAGGGATGTGTTTCCTCACCGGATGGAAGAGCATCGAGTGGCCGGCGCGACTGCGCACCGGGTGACGCGCATGCGTGAGATTGCTGTCCGGGATGATCTGCTCCCAGCTGGAGGTGGGGATGTGGTAGGCGTAGAGGCCGGAGAAGATTTGCTCGTAGGTCACGCCCACCGTTACTCCCGAGGCTCCGCCCCCCGGACCCGAGTGAGCTGGGGGTGTAATAATAATAATAATAATAATAATAATAATACCTCAGGGATAACTATTTAGCAATAAATGGTCATACGGGATTTGGCGTTCCCGAGGCACCCGAGCAAGTGGTCAGTGATCCCTGAATGGTTGCAAGTATCAGCAACGTCCCAGGAAGTAGTATGGTAATTCACAATACCATATGAACACTGACTGCGAGATATGTCAACAGAAGCATAGAGACACCTTCTCTAAAAGTAGTGAGGCATGTCCTCATGAAAATTCTGTTGACATACCTAATGGTTCATAATGTGACCAAGTGGTTGTTCTGATCTATCCGTACCCCCGAAAGTGTTTTCCCATGGAAAAATCCATTGGACCACCAAGGGGGATAGCCACGGGAGAGAAAAAGATGGACTACACAAAGTCCATCATAAAATAACCTCCCCACATTATGAACCAAACAACTTCAGGAGACTTGATCTTCGGATCCGCTCCTGAAGTTACAACACCAGGAGAATTGATCATATGATCCGCTCCTGGTGTAATACCCTTTGAAAGGTATTAATTACCTTCCAAAGGAGAGAAAGTGGAAATAATAATAATAACGTAATAAAAAAGTTAGGTATTGATACCTAAGTCACGGTGGTGAGAGGATTATATGGACGCCCAGATTCAATGTCTATCTTTTACAAAAAATTTACTCCTTTCATGTCCATTGATTCTATTTGGTTTTAACGTACTGACTTGAGAAATAATAATATCAATTATGCGATGCGATGAAAATGAGGACAAAATTTATCATTTTATCAAGGACAAAATCAAGATTGATACAAATTATGTACCTAAATATTAATTATGATGCGATGAAAATGTGCAGCTTCCAATCACTAAAATAGGTAATCTGAGTTCGACTCCACTAGTGAGATAATAATGATTCCGTGAGAGTGAGATAATTATGTATTCATGCCTAAATCACGGTGGTGTAAAAATTATATGTACGCCCAGATCCAATGTCTAGGCTTCTTTCATGTTCATTGATTCTATTTGGTTTTAACGTCCTGACTTGAGGTAGACAGGACGGGGGGCTTTTACCCTCCATTCGCTGGGAATCGTATCAGCTACCCACATTAACCTCACCCAGCCTGGGTAGGGCCGGAATTGCCAGCCTCACATGTTCGGAGGGAACAGAATTTTCTGTGCGAAAAGTCTGCTCCAACCGGGAATCGAACTCAGGATCTCTGGACTACGGGCAGTAGTCACAACCGTTACGCCACGGAGGTGTGACCGGGTGATAAAGAACTTTTTTTTAGAATATAATAGAAATTAATTTGTTTAGATTACCTTGTTCATTAAAGTCCCTTTATTTCAGCAGTCTAAACAAGTTCTTATTTATTTTCAAATTTCAAAAATGATTTCAAAAACTTTTTTTAAAAATAAATATGGATGTAAGAGTACGATTTCCAGGGCAAATTTACCTCTCTACGAAGGAAATTAACCTGTTTATTAGAGAAACCTGGACATAGGAGAGAAAAAACTCTGATGATTTGAGTTCTCTTATATCCAGATTCGCCTGAATTTGTACTGTTTACTTACACATGCTGGCATAGAAAATTAGCTATGCCAACATGCAATCAATTCACATCAAATCGGCTACTCATTTTTCCTCACGAGTTATGAGTTTCTTTTAAAAGATGAGTGTTTCACAGCTTTACTATTTCGCATCTGTGTTGTATTTCTCCCATTCTGTAGTACGCCTCCCCTCTGATGGGCGAGAAGTTACACAATACTTCCCATTTAGGAAGGTATCCCTTACAAAAAACTGTGTAACCAAATTAAGAATACACATTTTTTGTCAGCTCGGGGGATCGAACCAGGGACCTCCCGCATGGCAAGCGAGTACTTAACCACTGAGCAAATCGCGCGCTCTTCCAGAAAAGAACCGAAAAACTCCTCCCCACTGGTTACAACGCTTAGCACGCTAGCTAACTCACTAGGTCACGGTGACTATACAGGGTGGGGCAAATATCTGGGAACCCCTGAATAACTTACTTTCGAATGGTTTCTTCGGTAAAATTAAAATTTTGTACGGTAAACCGGGGTAATAAAACCTTTTTTTAGAGTTGGGCCGATTTTTGTTATCGGACCCCATGCCGGGGCCAGGGGAGCCAGCTTCATTTTTTTTTAATACGAACCCCCACTTTGCGATAAATTTTTGGAAAGGTCTTTAAATAAGAAATACTTTGGTGCAATTTTTTTATTTATATTGACTGTTTGCAAATGGCGTCCAACTTTGTGTATGCAGTGTAAAGTCTGGAAACCCCTGAATATCTTTCGAAAGGGCTTTCTCAGTAAATTTAAAATTGTTTACGGTAATCCTTGGTAATTAGACTTTATTTTAAATGGGGCCGATTTTTTTTACCGGCCCCCATGTCGGGGCCAGGGAGGTCAACTTAATTTTTTTAAATACGAAACCCCACCTTGCGAGACATTTTTGGAAAGACCTAATTACCCTGACTTACCGTACACAATTTTAAATTTACTGAGAAAGCCCTTTCGAAAGATATTCAGGGGTTCCCAGACTGAGATATTCAGGGGTTTCCAGACTTTACACTGCATACAAAAAGTTGGACGCCATTTGCAAACACTTAATTCTAAAAAAATAAAATTTGCATCACAGTATTTTTTATTTAAAGACCTTTCCAAAAATGTATCGCAAGGTGGGGGTTCGTATTATAAAAAATGAAGTTGGCCATCTGGCCCCGACAGTGGGGCCGGTACCAAAAATCGCCTCCACTTTCGAAAGATAGTAAGGGATTTCCATAGATTTGCCCCACCTTGTATAATAATAAGTATAATAACACTCTTTAGTGGAAGGTAACCACCAGGCGAGGTTAACGCACACAGCATTTTCTACCACCCAACTATCAGAGTCTTATTAATGGTCATATAATGGTCACAAACTCAAATTAATGAGGAAAAATTCATGCATTGGGTGGGACTCGAACCAATGGATCTCTACGCTACCTGGATTACCAGACTAGCGCGTTAACCACCAGTGCACAAAAATCTCCTGTATACAAAATTTCGTTGATAGGAGCGATTGGCTTGTATATAACTTGTATATATAACGGTGCGCTCGTGTTGACTCGTGTTGAAGTATTATGTCTCTTCTCGCCCATCAGAAGGGAGGCATACTACGGGATGGGCAGGCTACAACACAGACCACAAGCGTCTACAGTAGCTCCTGTTTCATGGCTACGAAATAAAAAAGGCTGTGAAACACTCATCTTTAAAAAAAAAAAAAAAAAAAAAAAAAAAAAGCGGATGATCCAAACAGAGTTCTAGGGTGCTTTCCGCAGTATTCCTGGGAGAGCCTGCTCTTGGAGCATGCTTTAAGCCTGCTAGGAGAGTGTGTTTTGTACTAGGAGAGCCATTTTTGGTATCGGATATTGCTCCCTGTATTGACACTCACCATGACTAGAAGGAGAGGAAGGCATCATACCACCCGCCACCTGGGCAGAGAATGAGACAGAGATAGAGAGAGAGCCGGGGGGGTGAGATGAAGTGACCAGACGCTCTTCTGATTGGCTGAAATACAATACGTTTTTATTTATTTTAATTTTCATAAATTGACGGGGTAAACCCATTTTTATTTGATACATATACAGGGTGGTCCAGAAACATGGTGGCAACGGCCTACTGATGATTCATTGGACCATTTCCAACAAAAAATATACTCATACAAAAAGGTCGATCGTTTTGAAGATAACCGCCATTTTGTAGTTTTTTGAAGAAAACAGACTTGCTCTCAGTTCTAGTGCAATAACTTTTATTTCATTACATCTTGGAAAGAAATTGATTATATTTTTATAATCTGCACAATATTTTATATCTAAAATCATCATCGCGGAGATTAGTCGCGGAGGGTCCAACCAATGGCCAGCCAGGTCCCCCGAACAAAATCCAATTGATTTTTGAGTATGGGGATTCATTAAAGACTTGGTTTATGAAACCCCTGTGGACAGCCATAAAGACCTTGTTGCCAGAATTGCCGTAGCTTTCGAACGATTCAAAGAGATTAGAAACATATTCAGAAATATCAGAAGAAGCATGTGACAAAGATGCAACATGTGCATCGAGCACGGAGGACGCCAGTATTAATAATTTATGAGAAATGGAACAGATAGATGAAAGTGGTTCTGTAGGGCTCATGACGTTTTCTGAACAATCCTATGTTTTTTCTTCGGTTTCACCGGTTCAATTTCAATGATCGTAGTGTCTAATGTTAAGAAACAAAACAGACATGTTTTTACAAAAGAGTACCCGGGAAAAATTTCTAGTAAATCAACTACAAGGTGTGGCGGCAAAACTCCAACCACCAAACTTTGGATCAGTTCGTCTCTTAGAAACAGGTAAGGGTTTATTTCTAGCCTGTTGCGATGATGATTTAAGATGGAAAATATTGTGCAGATTATAAAAATAAAATCAGTTTCTTTCCAAGATGTAGTGAAATAAAAGTTATTGCACTAGAACTGAGGGCAAGTCTGTTTTCTTCAAAAAAAACTACAAAATGGCGGTTATCTTCGAAACCAAGGGAGATTGACCTTTTTGTATGAGGATATTTTTTGTTGGAAATGGTCCAATGAATCATCAGTAGGCCGTTGTCACCATGTTTCTGGACCACCCTGTATAGTTAAGATACATAGAAATATAGTTATGATACATAAATATATAGTTAAGATATATAGAAATAAGACATACAATACATTACATAATATTACATCACAATACAATATTCTGGTTGGTTATCAAACGACCAAGGCACTCATCTAATACAATGGCAAGTAATGCATCAGATTTTTTCAGGCAGGTGTGAAAATGTTTTGGGGGTGCTGTCACATAAACCCAACTAAAATAGAACTTATAGAGTCGCTCTTTTAGTACCTAATTAGTCTCTCTCTCTCTCCGTCTCTCTCTCACTCTCTCTTTCTCACTCTCACTCACTCACTAACTCACTCACTCACTCTCTCACTCACACACACACACTCTCTCTCTCTCTCTCTCACTCACTCACTCACTCTCTCTCACTCTCTCTCTCTCTCACCCTCTCACTCACTCACTCTCTCTCTCTATCTCACCCTCTCACTCACTCACTCTCTCTTCTCTCTCTCTCTCTCTCTCTCTCTCTCTGATTATAAAAAACTGATTAAGAAATGCATTAAAGATAGTTTAGTTAATAATCCCTAGTCACAATATCTATTACCTATCTTAATATCTATTAACACACACACACACACACCACACACACCACACACACACACACACACACACACACACTCTCTCTCTCTCTCGCTCTCGCTCTCTCTCTCTCTCTCTCTCTCAAACACACTCTCTCTCACACACACTCTTTCTCTCTCCCTCACACACACACTCTCTCCCTCACACACTCTCTCTCTCTCACTCTCTCACACTCACTCTTTCTCTCACACACTCTCTCTCTCTCACACACACTCTCTCTCACACACTCACTTTCTCTCTCTCACACACACACACTCTCTCTCGCACACTCTCTCTCACACACACTCTCTCTCACACACACTCTCTCTCACACACACTCTCTCTCACACACACTCTCTCTACACACACTCTCTCTCTCACACACTCTCTCTCACACACTCTCTCTCTCACACACTCTCTCTCACACACACTCTCTCTCACAAACTCTCTCTCTCACACTCTCTCTCTCTCACACTCTTTCTCTTTCTCACTCTCTCTTTCTCTCTCACACACACTCTCTCTCACACACACTCTCTCTCACACACTCTCTCTCACACACTCTCTCACACACTCTCTCTCTCACACACTCTCTCTCACAAACTCTCTCTCTCACACTCTCTCTCTCTCACACTCTTTCTCTTTCTCACTCTCTCTTTCTCTCTCACACACACTCTCTCTCACACACACTCTCTCTCACACACTCTCTCTCACACTCTCTCTCTCACACAATCTCTCTCACACACTGTCTCTCTCACACAATCTCTCTCACACACTCTCTCTCTCACTCTCTCTTTCTCTCTCACACACACTCTCTCTCACACACTCACTCACACACTCTCTCTCACACACACTCTCTCTCACACACACTCTCTCTCACACACTCTCTCTCTCTCTCTCTCTCACACACACACACACACACACACATTATTATTTTGCTTTGTCCATGGTTTCGCCACTGGTCGCTGCTCATTTTGGGGCGTTAAAACAATCGGGGTTTAGAGCTAAAAACTTGAACTCCACTGGGATTCGAAACCAGATCGCAGACTGTGCGAGCCACGGAGGCTATCATAAAATAGCAAAATTAATTAAAAAATAGAAATTGAATTATTACAGTTATTACATTCATACATACCTTAATTTATATCTACAGGGTGGACCAAAAAAACGTTTACACCCGTTAATGGTAGATTACCGACGACATTTCCAGCCCGGATCTGCAATCCGTTTTTTCGGATTCGCCTTCGTAACTGCACAAAGTGATTTTTTGCAAATTTTCGAAAAAGTCCGACTTTGGCTTATTCATCAGGTCAGTACTTTTTTTCGGTTTAAGATGAGTTGTTTCTGAACAATTCTGCAGAAAGCCAACAAAATTTCGAAGTTTCTAGTTACACTACTTTGTTTTTTACAGTTCGGTTTGTCATATTTTTTTACACCTGAACAGAAAAAAAACACACGAAAAAACTTTTTTACTAAATAAAACACTCGACATTTGTCCGAACAAATTTTGGCACAGAAACGGGCAAGTTTGATAAAAGTTGGCGGCCAACCCAAGGATGCTAAAAAATAATTTTACGATTTTTTATCACGTGATCTTCTGGGAAAAATTATTAGATGTTTGCCAAAAACTCTTCAAAAATCCTAGGAGTTTTCTAACTGTAGACTGTGTAAGGGCGTCTTGTATTGTTTACAAAAATTGTTTACATTGCTTTTTTTGAATACCGCGGTCTGACATGCCTTCATCAGCCAGTTTAGGAAAATTCAAATGATAATTTTCGTGCATTTCAGATTGTCAATGGTGTTAGCTATTTGTGGTAGTGCTATGAGTGTTAGTCGCATGACCGAGGTTCAATTCTCGGCGGTCAATTTTATTTTATTATCAAAAAAATCTGATGGAATATTTCATTCATACCTGTATCTGAGCTGTCGTAACACTAACAACTTATTGTTTTTTTGGGGGGTAATACCATCTGTAAATTTATTGAGTTATATCAGATACTATTGGTATCATAATACAGTACATAATTATTATTCATGTAAGCCCCTGAGAGAGTGCCTTCCTTGATAATGTAAGGATGGTTTTTCTTATGCTTCTTATGCTTCCCTACGAGAGAAAAAAAAACTAGCGAATTTTTCTAACGAAAATAGAGTTTATAAAATGAAGCCAGGTAAATATATAGGTAGTTTCTTCTATCATAAATAATACTAATTAAATAACAAATATTTACCAACTGCCAACTCTTAATAGAAATCTTGAAAAAAAAAAACAAGATAATATTTTGTAAAATTAATAAACTTTTACAGTCTTTATAATGTTTTATACTATTTTGATATAAACAAAAAGGTACCTTAAAAAACATTTTGTATTAGTATGTTCAATGAGAAACAATAAAATTAGAAGGCACGATTAGCTCAGTGGTAAGCTAGTCACTTGCCATGCGGAAGATCCCACCCCGGTCCGAACGCCAGAGCCAGCAAAAAATTCATGACTACAAAATAAAAAAGAGACTGTTGCCATTTTTTATTCAGCCATAGTACACACTATGGATTCTCCTCACACAAATTTTTGAAACCAATGGTGACATTATTAGTACCTTAGTTCTAACTCAGAACTGTCCTTCTACCTTCTTGTCTCTCTCTTCCACTGGTATTTCGTAAACTATGTTTTTCACGTGATCCCAAATGTTCCTGTTGGCAGTTCCATAATGCTAAATGCATATCTACCATTTCAGCATCCGAATAATAATAATTATTATGTAACTTGTACTAAAAAAAACTCAAGAAGTTTGAAGATAATATTTCATAGAACGCAGAAAAATATGCTTTAAAACTATCATCGAGAAACAAACAATCATTCATTTGACTGGCCTTTAATTAATTCCTTAGCCAGCGTCGATGGCATGTTGAATACACCGGTTCCCTTCAGAACACCGAAGTTAAGCGACATCCAGCGAGGTTAAGATTTGGATGGGTGACCATTCAAATTCTAATTCTCGTGACGCTGGCTTTTCCCGGCCCCACTCAGGCTGGGTGAGGTCAATGTGAGTAGCAGGTTTGTGAGTTTCCTGCGAATGGAGGGTAAAACCCCCGTCGTGATATGACCATGGCAGTTGAAAGCGACGTTAAACCCCAATAAAAAAAAAAAAAAAAAAAAAAAAAAAATTAATTCCAAGGAAAATAATTATCAGACATAAATAGCTAATTACTCTTTGAGTACAAGACGACCCTACACGGTCAACACTTTTAAGATTTTGAACTTCATTTTTTGAGACTTACCTGGTTCGTTTTCCCAGAAGATCACGTGTTAAAAAATCGTAAAATTATTTTTTAGCATCCTTGGGTTGGCCGCCAACTTTTATCAAACTTGCCCATGTCTGTGC